>CAVNYN010219596.1:0-92875 GCA_963692815.1 Nyctanthes arbor-tristis
TTTTTTTTTTTTTTTTGGGAAGGCGTAAATCTCATCTTTTGGCGCAATTTACTATTTTCAATCAATTAAAAAATAGACAAAACTTCTTTCTAATTTTAACTAGATCGAATACGACCTGTCAAAAATAAATAAATTAATTAATAAATAGATCGAATACAAAATAATAAATAAAAAATGTATTATGATCACAAATTTAGATTTTAATCTTTGACTTTTTATTTACGCAAATGTCCTCGTTCTTTCTTTCTTTCCTTCTTTTTTTTGAAGGGCATAAGTCTTTGTTTACAATTAAATAAATGACCTCATTTTATAAAGCAATTGAGCCGCATGATAATTATTATTATTTATTTTATGTTTATTAATTTTTATTTTAGTCAGTGTTAGAGGGATTTTAACCTCTTTCAGGTAGGTTCTGCTAAAATTTGAAATTTGGAGGTAAAAATGTTACATTTTTGAAATGTTCGAGATTGAAAAATGCATCACAGCTAAGCAAAGAAAAAATTGTAAAATTGAAAAACATAATAATAAAATTGTAGTGAAGATACTAGTAATCAGGTAACATGTAAGTAAATTGCGACTCTCTATCTGAAATTTTCGACGACCACAAAACGGGCTTCTACTAGCCGTCAAATTGTGCCAACAGCTTTTTACCTATTTTCTTTCTGCTTATTATTTTCCTGAGTTGGGAAATGCATTAAATTTTTTATGAAAAATTCTTAGAATTTATATTTTTTTCATATTATATTCATGGGAAAAGTCTACTATTAGATTTTTTTTTTTGGGGGTGGGGGAAGACTATGAAAATTGTTTTTGATATAAAATACATCATCTCATTCATGAAAAAGAGAAAAATTACATCGCTGTAAGGGTATTGTGTGCTTATTTATTAAGGTTAAAACAAATATCTATAATTAATTTCCGCTCATTCACCCACCTACTAATGAAACGAAGGAGGGTTTACCTATGTGTAATAAATAAATTTACGAAGACATTTTTATTTTACAAGAATAAGTGACATATCTAATTAGTTAGCCATAGTTGGTCGATCTCACCCATTCATGTTAAATAAAAATGTCTCCCATTAATTATTGGTAAACCAAAGGTGTGATTAAGTTGTTAAAGTGACAAACCGATCACCAGCCAAAATGGAGCTCAACATGAGCTAGAGTAGCTCCATCATTGAACTGGCTCATGCAAAAAGTTGAGATCGCTTTCACATTTTCTAGTGTGAATAAATGTTGTCACACATTGGCATCGAAAAGTTTTTCAAAAAAAGCAAACAAATGTTGTTGTCATATTAAATGAACATTGAACAATATGAAAATTTGAACATAATTAATGTAACGTATTACAACTTCAAGTCCTAATCACTATTTCCTGTTGTTCAAAAATATTTTTCTAACTGATTTGATTATACATACTATCAGGTACTGACAACCAACTCAATTGACTAAAACTTTCATGACTTATTGAGCTGTCCTGTGTGAAAGATTAAACTTTTAATGTAGCATGACTTAAAAAGAACTGTCGTTGACAAGTTAAAACACAAAAAAAAATAATAAATAAATAAATTTGACGAACACTAAATTAAATATATAAGTCGGTTCATATTGGATGCATCTAGTATTGGATTTGATTCATCGATAGGCTTATATTAATAAAATTCTAACTAAAGTTTAGATTTTTCGAACTGAGTTACTTCCCCCAAAATAAATAAATAAATAAGTTGGTTCAGCAAAAATCCACATCGGTTTCTTCTCTGTTTGAAGATGAGTTTTTTATTTGTACTGATAACGTCTACCTTAGGTTCATCAAATGAGTAAACAGTCTCTCTGTTCCTTCTTTATCTACAATATTTCAGTAGACAATATTTTACATGCTAAATATATATCTATAGTTAATTATTGATCATAGGTGGAACTCTCCAAAGCATCCCTATTATAAATAGCCAACACAATTCGCATTTAGAAGGGCATGTGTAGCTCGAATCCAAAAACATTACTGCAATTAATCTAAAGAATTCTTACTTTCATAAGTTTTGTAATGGTTAGGAATTTCTGGAGAGCTTATTCTTTTTTACAATATTCAATAGAAAATTTAAGCACAAGATCCCGTTTTGCTTGAAAATTTATTCAACATACACATGGGATCTTTTCATTGAAATGTTATTTGTGACTAATATTGTAGTTCAGTCCATAAATTTCCCGTGTGTTCTGCAACTTTATGCAATGAAGTGACACTATCTTCTTCGTGCCAGTAGAGAGGGCTCGGAATATAAGAGTATGTCGATTCGCCATAATCTAGTTCATTCGATGACTCAAAATAATCAATTTGAAATGGTTCTGTCCAGAAATTTTCTTCAGCTGAATCTGAACAAGACCTACCAAGGGATGCCACTGGATTTTCCGATTCTTGAAGAGACGATGATTCTAATGATTTTCCTTTAGTCATTAAGGGCGGGCCGATTTGAAGTGGTTCTTCTTCTTTTGGCAGTACTTCATCAGATTCAGACTCTCGTGTCACAGTTTTTCCTGATGGTGTTCGATTCCGTTTCTTTAAATGGGCATGCCAAAAGTTTTTTATATCGTTGTCTGTTCTTCCAGGCAACTTTGCTGCAATTGCTGACCACCTTCATTTTACAATCACAACATATATTTTCATTAGGTTAAGAAAAAAAAAAGCTCGTATTATGGGAGAAGCCTTAAGTTTACTTGTTTCCGAGTTTGGCATGAAGTTGGATAATAAGATCCTCTTCCTCTTTGGTGTAGTTCCCTCTTTTTATTCCTGGCTTGAGGTAATTTACCCACCGGAGTCTGCAACTTTTTCCGCATCTTTCTAAACCTGAAAGATGCAGTTTATTAGTCTATATATTACTAATATACCGCTTTAGCAGTAGAATAAGCTGATTCTAAGATTAGGCCAAAAGAATATGATTTGCAAAAAAATTATTTTGGTCCTTAATTTTCATTCACAATTATTGAATCATCACAAATCTAATTTTGAGTGTTGCAATATATATTCAGCAATAAATTATATATATGAGAAAAATCAGCCAAAAAAATAAAAAATGGTCTCCTTACAAATATAGGGTTGATCATCACACATAATAGATTTTAGAGGAAATTAAGGGCACTTCTTACCGGCATATTTAGGCAACAATCTCCAGTTCCAGTGGCCATATCTCTGAATATAGGCTCTTAACTTGTTATCTTCTCCTTCACTCCACGGACCTTTCTTCCTTCCATTACTGTCAATCGAAACACGCTTCATCATCAGTTTCTTGCAAAATTCTCTTCTTTGTTCTTGCTCTTATTTTCTATATTAAAACTGGATATCTGAAACAAGTTCACTCTATATATATACGCACAACCCACAGAAGCAGATAAGATTTATTTTTTATGTTGTTGATTCAAGTGTGAACAACCTATGATCAATAATTAACTAAAGATATATAGTTAGCAATGTAAAATATTGTCTACTGAAATATTGTAGCTAAAGAAGGAGGAGAGAGACTTCTTTACTCATTTGATAAACCTAAGGTAGACATTATTAGCACAAATAAATAAACTCATCTTCAAACAGAGAAGAAACCAATGTGGATTTTTGCTCAACCAACTTATTTATTTATTTATTTATTTTAGGGGAAGTAAGTCGATCGTTCGAAAAATCCAAAGTCAAGTTCAATTTTATTGATATATATAAAGAACTATACACAAACAGAAGGGACATACAAGCCTATCAATATATCAAATCCAATACAAGGTGCATCCAATATGAACCGACTTATATAATTAAATTTAGTGCTTGTCGATTTTATATATTTATTTTTTTAACTTGTCAATGACAGTTCTTTTTTAAGTCAAGCTATATTAAAGGTTTAATGTTTTACACAGGACAGCTCAACAAGTCACGAAAGTTTTAGTCAATTGAGTTGGTTATCATTACCTGATAGTACGTATAGTCAAATCAGTTAGAAAAATATTTTTGATCAACAGATAATAGTGGTTAGGACTTGAAGTTGTAATAGGTCACATTAATTATGTTCAAATTTTCATATATTGTTCAATGGTCCTTTAATATGACAACATTTTTTCTTTTTTTGAAAAACTTTGCTATGCCAATGTGTGACAACATTTATTCACACTAATAAATGTGAAAGCTTCAACTTTTTCCATAAGCCAGTTCAACGATGGAGCTACGCTAGCTCATGCTGAGCTTTATGTTGGTTGGTGCTTGGTTTATCACTTCAACAAATTAATCACACCTTTGGTTTACCAATAATTAAAGGGAGACATTTTTATTTAACATGAATAGATGACATGACCAACTATGGTTAACTAAGATGTCACTTATTCATGTAAAATAAAAATATCTTCGTAGAATTACTCCTAGTTTATTTATTACACAGAGGTAAACCCTACTTCGTTTCATTAGTAGGTGGTGGCGAATAAGCCGAAATTATTTATAGATATTTGTTTTAAACTTAATAAAAAAGCGAACAATATCCTTACAATGATATAATTTTTCTCTGTTTCATGAACGAGATTATATACTTTATATCAAAAACAATTTTTATAGTTTTCCCCAAAAAAAAAAATAATAATAAATATTAGAATTTTTCCATGAATAAAATATGAAAAATATAAATTCTAAAAATTTTCATAAAAAATTTAATGCATTTCCCAACTTAGGAAAATAATAAGTAGAAAGTTAGTTTCCAATAGGTATCAAGATCCATCAAAAAGTAGGTATAAGACCTGTTGGCAAAATCTTACGGCCCGTGAAAGCCCGTCAGAAATTTTCGATGACATTTTGTGGCCGTTGAAAATTTCTGATAGAGATTGGTGTTATCTGATTACAAGTATCTTGACTACAATTTTATTACTGTGTTTTTTAATTTTACAATTTTATCTTTCCTTAGCTGGGTTGTATTTTTCAATCTTGAACATTTCAAATGTAACATTTTTACCTCCAAATTTCAAAATTTGTCAGAACCTACCTGAAGGAGGTTAAAATCCCTCTAATACTGACTGAAATAAAAATTAATAAACATAAAATAAATAAGAATAATTATCATGTGGCTCAATTGCATTATAAAATGACGTCATTTAATTGCAAAGAAAGAATTATGCCCTTCAAAAAAAAAAAAAAGGAAATAAAGAAAGAAAGAAAGAAGACATTTGTGTAAATAAAAAGTCAAGGATTAAAATCTAAATTTGTGACCGTAATTCATTTTTTTTATTTATTATTTTGTACTCAATCTAGGTTTTTTTTTTTTTTTTATACAGGTTGTACTCGATCTAGTTAAAATTAGAAAGAACTTTAGTCTGTTTTTTTACTCTCTCTATCCTAAAACGATATTCCTCTTTTCTATTTTTATATGTCCCAAATTATATTCTCCTTTTTCTTTTTAGAGATGCATTAAGAATTTCTTTTTCCTATCATACCCTTATTTAATGTTTTTGGAATTAAGCGCACAAATAATATATGGTCAACTTAGTTATCTGTGAACTAATTAACTTTTCATGAGTAAATAAGGGTATTATAGGAATTCTGTGGGTTAATTTTATTTTTCCAAGTACACTAATCACTTTTTCTTAATCTGTGTAAAATTTGAAAGGCGAATATCTTTGTGAGACGGATAGATTAATTAATTGAAAATAGTAAATTATGCCAAAAGATGAGATCTATGCCTTCCCAAAAATAAAAAGAGATTTACGAGTAGTTTGTGTGTGCATAGAAAATTTAGCAATTTGGAACGTTAATGATAATAAATAGCACATAGTTGCCTCTAAAACATTTTTCTCCATCCTACAAAGATAGTTAGTATACTATTTTTATTCGTCCTAAAAAAATTATTTACTTGTCATATTGAATATGCTTTTAATTTCTCATTTTCATATATGTTTTTAATTAATGTATATGTTATTACTTCATATCGACTCCTAATTTTGATCCGGAGACACTGAGTGTATGTGACGCATTCCCTCCATTAATTTACATGGCCCTACATATGGGTTTATGAAACTAGTGGCGGATCAAAATTGCATCAACTTCCTATGCATTGAATACATTTAAATAACTAATGAGATATATGTGTATACATGAAAAAAATATAGGTAAAATTTAATACTTCAACTATATTAACTATCATTTTTTAATTTATATAAAAATAACCATTGGACTATCTTTGTAAGATGGAGGTTGTAATAATAAATAAAGCAAATTCAATCCAGTGAACATGTTGAATTATTACTATTATTAATTCATAATTATTGGCAAAAATAATAAATTCATTTTCTTTTTGAAGCTAATAATAATAAACTCATTTAACAACAACAACAACAACAATAATAATAATAATACTTTCAGTAGCAGAATCCACTTTCTCAATAAATAAATAGAAAAGTAATTAGTAGAATCTAGATAATTATATACAATTCCTTTTATATATTCATGGTAAGCATGCCATGATGTTAACGAACGTTGTGCTTATGTCAGTTGCTGACCAAAGTAAGCTATCATCAAGAAATCGTCATCTTGTTTAACTAAAACAAGCGTATGATTGAAAAAGGGTCTGAAATGAAGCTTTCACATGTAGGGTCTTTTTTTAACACGTTCACTGATAAGGTCAAAGGCTTAATTTGAACAAAATAATTGATATTGATATATAGATTAAACTGCAAATTACAGACTGGAATGTGACTTGTGTGATGTATACTATTAGAAGAAGACTCCCCTTGAGCAAAGTAAATTTCAATATATATCTTACATTTTTCTTCTTCTTGGAATAATTTGTTTGGGGTAGTTTTTGTGTGTGTGTGTGTTTGGAGTTTAAATAAGTGGCGTATTTGTCGCATGCTAACGTTTTGGGTTGGAGGTTTCGAGTTTAAACAACACCTACTTCTCCCTCATTTCCACTCTGAGGCGATAGAAATAAAGGAAGATAGTTTCTCCATAACATTTCAGTAGTACAAAGGATCGAATGAACTCATGAGCAATAGAATTACAAGAATGAGGAACAAAATGGGAACATATTAAAATGCTAAGAATTAATGGACAATACTAATTTCATAATCGTGTTGCACAAATATACTCTACGTACATTTAAAGTAAAACGTAATGGAATTCGAGAACATTAAAAAAAATTAGTAATATTAAGTAGTGCGGCAAGCATAAACAGTAAAGATCATTTTTGAACACGATCATTGTCACCCAAATGAGCAGTTGCCCGAAGATAGGGATGGTAAAATATACCTGAAAACCGCGAGAACCCCTTCGTTATGAAATGACAAGGGGACGGGCCTGGGCACGCGGTCACACTCGAACGGTTGACGAGGTGGGGACGGGTTTTGGTTGCATCGTCCCACCCTTCCCCGTGCCCAAAACCCGTTTGATTAAAAATAATATATTATTATTTAATTTGTTTAAAGGGAAAAAAAACCCACAAGTCATTAGCATTCCCGTGACTCGAACCTGTGACGTCTAACAATTGGTTATTGGTTGGTTTACTTCTTTTTAAACTGTGCGTTTCTTATATCTGGGAATTTTATTAAAAAAAGAAATCCAAAAAACGGGTCGGGTTACTGGGACTTTTCCTGTCTCCACCCCAAACTTGCCCCTGATTCAAACGGATTTTGGGGCGGGTATGGGGTAGGATGCGGGAAGGCAAACCCGACCTCGCCCCATTGTCATCCGGAAGATTCAGCACATAAAAATCTCACACAATTCACCTAAGCGCAATTTCTCTTGCTATCTGTTTGCGGCCTACTCAAATAGGCGATGCCATTGACTCAAAACTTCATAATGAATACAATTGTTCCCATAATTTGCGAACATGATGCGTGTAAAAAGACTTTTAGGGTAACATGAGTGATGGGAACTTGTCTTTTTGAAGTACTAGTTACGCGAATGTGCATCGCAGTTGAATGTTACAATATATATATTTGAGATATGTAATTTTTATTAGAATATTTTATTATGAATGCACTTTCTATACATAATATTTTTTGTCAACATTACACATTTTTTGACTTTTGTCTCTCATTTGACCAATACTTTTGTTTGCATTGGAACCAAGCGTGAAAGCGCAACATATAGTTGTCCATGTGAGAACAGTACATGCTTCGGAAGATATATTCCAGCATGAGGTACATTTTGTCCTTGTGCGTTGTTGACAGTTACATTTCAGCAGTAAATATGGATTGTAGGGAACTACCCATTGATTATCAAAAGCAAATGTTTTACATATACGTGTAAATTTTGAATTTGGACATAAAAAGTATTATCATACCAATAATTTCTCAAATTGATGAAAGCTATGAATTTAAGAAATATTGTATTGGTTTTACCTTATTATCACCACTGCTTCGCTTATATACATGATAAGCATCTTTGCTTTGAACAGTTATTGAGTTATACGGTCTTGGATAACAAATTAAACCAGCATGTACCATTAACTGTGCAAGGGCTTTTGTTGTGTGTACATTCTGAAATTTTGGATTTATTTGTCTAATGTTTCTATTTTGAATTTTGTAGTTATTCCCTTTCCGAATTGCGTTGCATCAATGTGGCTTGGATTTTGTTAGACTATATAGGCATAAAAGAAATGAGTTAGTATGAAAAAGAATTTCTGAGATAATAATATAGTTATTCAAAATATATTAGTATTACGTCTTCATCCAATAAAATCAATTATTGAACTTGAATGGGATTTTTTGTATTCGTGTAGTTTCAATGGAATTTTTATGAAGGATAGAAAATTAATTTGATGCTCCATTCTTGATCAAATGCACTCAATTCATTTATTGGCACTCAATCTTTTTATTTGAGAAAAACGGTTGACTAGACTTTACTTGCTTATTAATGTAGATGGATTGATAGAGTGCATAAGTGTTGTATAAATTGTGATATTTTTCCTCCTATTTTTATTATTTCAAATGTTTAATCTCTGCATATTAATTGAAATTTGTATTTCGTGAAATATATAAAGGAGTTAAATTAAAATGGACACAAATAATCCACAAATTTTGGAAGAGAAATATTGGAGTTCAAGAAGACATTATACTTGAGCAAATTAGAAGAATGAAATTCAGTCGACTCCTAAAATATTTCTCGAGCTAGAAATTATTCTTGGAATATTAGAAATATTTTGGAGGTTTAATTACGTAAATATAAGACATATTTATTTATTATTGTTTATTTTTACTAGTTTTTTATTTTTGGAAAGAGAGAGAAATATAACATTAACGTTGAGGAATTCTTCATTCATTCTCGACCTCAACGTTGACGAATTTTTTGGTGATTTTTTTCTAGTCAATGGATGGCTAATTTACTTTTCCGGTATAAAGATATTTGAAGTGTTGATTCTTTCACAATTGTGAGATGGAATTAATTTTATTGTATTCTTCATTCATTACCTATTTATATATTTTTTGTGTTCATTCAATTCATATTATTGCTTTGATTGATTATACAAAGCGCATGTTGTGTAATAGTCGAAATAATATATCACTAGTTAGAATTCTAAACCGTAATTGTTTAGAAAGTTTTAATCTAAGTAGTAAAATAACATATTGATTACAATAGGGTATTCAATTCATGTTATAGGAATATAATATAAAATTTAACTTAAATGAATTAAGCATGTCTATTCATTAGTTAGAATTGACAATCATTTTAGGAGGGTTAGCCCAAAGATTTCGGGGCCTCATGCGAAATTTGAATGGCCCCGTTTTAAAAAAATTTAGAATAAATATGATTTTAACTGTTTAAACTTTAAATATTTAACTTTTATAAAAGGTGAGCAAAATAAATAAACATTTTAATAATATCTAAAGGAATTTTAACACTACAAGAAATAAACCCACACATAAAATAGTTGCACATACTATGTGTGGGTATTAGCCACACATAATTTTAATATGTGGGGGTAATTTAATAAATGTACTTGATTTCTTATTTGACGTTTATTATGTGTAGGTAAATGATTTCAGCTATATTTAAATTTGGAGGGAGAAAAAATTACATTTTTAAAAATTGGCGGGAGTGTATAATTTTACAAATTTTTAATAAAATTGATGTGGCCTTTTATTATTATTTACATTACCCACACATAATCATACATACTATTTATGTGTAGGTAATTCTCTAAATTTTATATATACTAATTGCTTACGTGGCTGTAATATGGAGCATAATCACCTCAACATTTAGGATAATTGCAAAACCTTATCTAATTTTCCACACATAATTATAAATGTTATTTATGTGTGGGTAATTCTTCAAGTTTTATGTACATGTATTGCTTACATATCTACAACGTGACGCACAATCACCATAACTTATAAAATTCGTGTAGAATTGTATTTACATTACCCACACATAATTATGAATGTTTTTTATGTGTAGGCAATTCTTAAAACCTTATGTACGATGACGTAAGCGCATCTACACTTAACAATTCTCAAAAATGCATCACACAAAAATACGGATTCAACTCAAGAAAAGAACTTTCTTTTTCTTATTCCAAATGCAATCAAGAACCCTATAATACATGAAAGGGAAGATAAATAGACTGTTTACATGAGCCATCTACTCTTAATGGGCTGAGCCCACAACAGATGTGGCAAAAAGCAAAACTGAATATTTAAAATAAAGAACTGACTAAAAATCGAAAAATGAACATAATTTTGGAAAAATGTGATATTAGCATGGCAAAGCCACTGGTTTAATTTGTCTCGTCGAGCTGCACCAAAAGTTGGTGTCATGCCCAAAAAACAGACACTGTATGTAAAAGTTATACCTACTTATTTGAACACCGGCAATTATATTGATCCATATTTGAAAAAAATCATTGAAATCGTATGAGCTATTATTTTCTTCAACGAAATCATCCAAAATTATATAGAATCCTTTTAGAAAAACTTACATAGGACCTTAGGAAAAAAATAAAAGAATAAAAAATATTTAAAAAGCTTGTATAATAGAAAATATCAATTACTTGCATAGATCCAACGTGGCACACAGTCAGCACAGCTTAGAGGGTAATTGCAAACCCGCACAACTTAGAGGGTAATTGCAAACCTGTACTTACATTATTCATTTATCAATTATAAATATATGTAATTTATATGGATAATTTTTATAATAACTTTATTACACAAAAATTAATCTATAGAGTCGATAGATGGGGTGGCTCTAATTTGGTACATAATCATCACAAACCAACCCAACCCCCTGCCCAAAAACCCCACCCCCAACCGAGCCCCAATTTTTCACTTTCTAATGCTCAGAAAAAAAAAATTGAAAAAGAGAACGTGAAAGGTTTTGAGGAACGTGGAATAGGACTCTCAGCCGCACGTGAATTGGTGAACAGTCGCCATCCGCTAGATCTGTCTCTCATCGTCATCTTATCGGTCGAGTCTCCTATTCAGGGCCGGCCACGTAATGAGACCCATGAGATGGCCGCCTCAGGCATAAAAATTATAAGAGCTTAAAATAATTTGTTGAAAGTGAGACGTCTCACCTTTAGTATTTTTAAATTTACTTGAAGTGAGGCGTGCGCCGACGATAAATTTCAACTAAAAACTAGAATTTATCGTCAAAGCTCGTGCACAAACTAATGATCTTAAAAAATTTTCGACAGCATTTCCCTTATTTTATTAATAAAACCAACATATCCCAATGCCAACAAATCAATATCCCGCAAATTAATAATTCCCCATTATATGCCACATCACCTCATAGATCAAGCAATATACTAAACCAAACACGATTCACCCAATTTCCAACTATATGCTAATAATCTTATACATGTCAGCCTTATAATTCATAAGATTAACAAATCATATAGCAAATCAATTTCATTACATGGCGACTCAATTCTCGAAATAACAGGCTTGACCACAATGTGTTGCTCAAACACCAATCGCTATCTGAAAAGAAAATCATTTATGAAAAAATATGAGCAAACTAGTTCATTGAGTGGAGTTTTATAAATAAAACATGCTTTCGAAAGTCTAAACATAACTTTAACAAAATCTCAAATAAAACGTTCAAGTGCGTTTGAGAATTTTCATGACTTTAAATGTAAATTCAGCATAGCATCAACATTTGTAGAATCATCACATGTTTGAAAATATCATGAATATCATTTCGCTTCATAATCATCATAAAATTCACTAGAAAATATTATGAACATCATTCATTTAATAATCATCATGAAATTCACTAGAAAATATCATAAAAATCATTTCATTTCAAGATCATAATAGAATTCTCTCCAAAGAATATCCAACATCTCATGATCATAATATCAAGTCATATGCGCGTAGACATCAGTTTGAGCCATGAGCCATAGGTACTTTATGACCCCTTCGCCTAGGCGGCACAACAACCAGCTTGAGCCATACCAGCACATAGGCCTCTTCGCCTGGGCGGCGTTCATTTGGTCAGTTTGAGCCATAGACTCCTTCACCCGCAGGCGGCATATCATTTTAGTAGCTTGAGCTAGAGGCCCCTTCGCCAGTAGGCGGCATATTCATAACATTAGATACATATTTGTGGGTTTTCATGTATCATAAATCATGTTTTCAATTCAAACATTTCTTTAAAAATCGTAAAGCATCATTTCGCATAAACATTCGTATGACTTTTTCTAAAGAAAATATCAACTTTTTGGAATTTCATAGAAATACATAACCATCATAAATACATTGCATCGTGAATCATACTTCAACTAGAACATTTCTCTGAAAATCATGAAGTATTATTTCATATAAAAATGCATACGAATTTTTCTTAAGAAAATATCATCTTTTGTGAAATTTCATAGCAATACATTATCATCATAAACATTATAAATTCATGTGAGATCAAAGCATAAAAATTTTTATTTAGAAAGAAAAGAGAGAAAAGAGCTCCACTCATCGGCTAAGTATCCATGTACATGTAGCGTCTTTTTCGTGTTTCATTTCCTTTTTAACCTTTGTCATTGTCTGTGAAATTATAAAAATTCTACTTAACATCTAATTTACTTCTAATATACTTCTTATATTTCACAAATCACACATAACTTAATTTTCTTTACATCTCTTCCTCATTTTCATTTATTTTTCTTTGTAACATATTTTACTAATTTAGAATTCTCTACTTAAACTAAGGTTCATAAATATAAAATTTCCTTTGGAATATAAATTCTCTATTTCATTAAATTCTTAAGGCTTTTTTCCATCCTTCAATTAGACATATGGTTATCCCTTTTATATAATTATTCTAGACTTTATGACATCGTAGTAATTATAATAATATCAAATATTAAAATCTTAATTATCCACCAAAATAACAACACTAACTCTCCCCCTTTTAAACATAAATTCTTAGCCTTTAATAAAATTTCCTACACTTGCTTTTAAATATTAAGCCATTCATTTCTTTCATTAAATTTCACTCCACCAAATTTGTCCACTACCATAATATCACTCTATACAAGCATAACACTAACTTATATAAAAATTTCAAATTACTTACTTCATACAAAATTTTATCTTTATAATAACCAACTATAAATTCTTATGGTTGCATCAAGAACCTTAAATTTCATAATCAAATAACTATTTGATGCCTCTAAAGCATGTATTAAATAAAATTACAATATAGTATTATATGTTCTTAAAAATTTCTATAAACTCTAAACATATTTTCAATCTTAAACTTACTTAAATCAAAATTTAAAGGTACGTAAAACTTGTGTGTAATTATTGTACGCCTTTATTCTCCTCAAGATTCCTCAAATTTTTTATTTCTCTTTTCTTTTTCTTTTTTTCGAGCTTTGGCAGAAAGCTCTCAGTTTCTTTTGCTTTCTTTTCCATTTTTTTTCTTTTTTTTTCTTCTTCTTTATATATATGTGTGTGTATATATATATATATACATATATATACACATGCCAATATATATACACACACATGCACACACACACTAAATTTCTTATATCTTCCATGTATAAACTAAAATTCTTATTTCTTACCTTTATAGAAAACATCTCATACCATAGAAAACAATTTATGCCATGGTTTTAAGGTTAATTCCACAAGAAATTCCATAAAAATTATATCTTAACATATATAAATTAAAGTTTAAAAATAAATAACACTTACTTTACTTTACTTGATAAATCCTTGTGTTCTTCTTCTTGTCTCAAGCTTCTTCCAATTTCCAATTTTTTTCCTTCCCTTCTCGACACCACAAATCCACGCTACCTCTCTCTCTTTTCTTTCTTAGTTCCTTGTTTGTTTAAATAGCCCAAATTCAAGAGTTGTCTAGATATTTAGGGAAATTTGCACCCCAAGTCCTTTAACTTTTTTTTGCTTCATTTGAGTCCCTAACTTTATTCCTCATTTTATTTAACTACCAATTTATAATACACTTCAACATAAATCCCAAACTTATTTAAGTATTTAAATGATAACTCAAAAATTAAATTAATGCATCTTAGTTCAACTTTGACCTTAACTTGATTATTCCACTTTTGACTTTTACGGGTAAAAGTTGAGCTTTTGAAAATAGTGAAGCGGGTCACAGTAAGTAGGCCCAAAACTTGAATAGAGTTTTTTCCTTTTGAATTTAAGGCCCAAAATAAATAAGTTAGGAGCTCAAAAGATCCAAACCCAACATCTACTACCCAAACCCAAATGTGCTTTAAAATAAAAAAGGCCCAAATTAAAAAAACACAAGAACGCTGAGAGCAGAGGAACGGCTAGACGGCGAGGCTGAGCTGAAGAACAGAGGAGCTGTGACGTACTGCCTCTGGCCGTCTGACGCCCGTAGGCGCACGCTCGTCAGTACATCGACTGTCCGTCCGGCCGGCCAGCCGGCACCCACGAGTAAGGACCGTCCGTTACTCACGAATCACAATCAAGCTCTCAAGGGGAAAGTTCCTAAGCGCTAACCCTAAATCCTAATTCCTAAATTCCTTAGATCTTGTCGTTATTCCTAAATGGCTAAATCTTAAATTCTTAATTCCCAATTGGTAATTTGGTATTTGGCAATTGCTTAATAGAATGCTTAGGTTAGGTAATTAGGTTGAAGACTTGAAGTTCAAAATCAACTTTCTTGCCACCTTAGTACCTTTTAATTTTTTTGGTTAGAAAATATGAGATATTCAAATTGTTGCTTTTGTTTTGATTTCTCCTGAAGCTTTTGGCTGCTGTACGAAATTCATGGATCCAAGTTATTGTTCCCGAATGATCAGGTTTATCTTGTCACTTCTGTAATGCATTTAGCTGGTTGACGGGTAGGTAGTTGACGCAATGTTTCATCTTAGAATATTGGAACTTTTAGGTCGACAATAATTAAATGATAGACATGAGAAAGAGAAGTCCAGGATCAAAGTTTTCCAAATTCTCTTTCAAGAATCCATGAGCTATTGCTGCTGATGCATAAAATTCGTCACAGGATACTCTAAGGGTAAAATTTTATACTTTCCTCAAGCTTTCTTTCATTTTTATGCTCCATTTCTATATTTTAATTTGCATGTCATTGTTCTTAATTTTTCTTCATCTTATAATAAATACCTTATGAGATTTTCTAATTTCCCTTTTCTCACGGTCTAGAAAAGTACCTACTAAGCTCAGGTGGGACTTAGATCTCCTGCTAAATGTATAATATATTTGAGTCTGGGGTTAGGTTATGTCCCTACAATGCTTGGGAAAAACAGGAGACTAGTACAATGATGCAATGCATGGTTAATTAGCTCTTCCTGTAGCATGATCTTTTGAAACAATTTTTTTGCCATCTGTTGACAATTTACACTTTTTTTAGGGTTCACACTCTTTAAAATGGTAAAACTCAATATATTAGTTTCATTCTCTCGGATATATAGGGTGACTTACCTTTTATGTTTTGGGTTAGATTTGTTTCGTCTTTCTTCTCATTTATTTTGGTTAAGTGAAAATGTTTTAAAATATGATTTTATGAATGTAAGAATATTGAAGTTTGTCAAACTAGTCTTGATAATTGTCTCAAGATTCTCAGCTGATAACTATAAAGGACTCGTAACTGGTGTTTTTAGTGGTGGCGAAAAATGATGCTTGCGTTGTGGTCGTTGCCTCCCTCCATTCCCTGGGATCCCATTCTATGTTAATGTTAGTAACCCTGGAAAATTATATTTTTATTTCATATTTGATTTGAGACATGAGAACAAAGAATAGAATGATCGTAATGCTGATCTTAATTAAGTTTGCATTCTATTTTAATTTCCGTTATTGGCAAATACTCCAATATCCTCATAGTGTTTCTTGACCAAAAAATAAAATTGATTCAAAGATACATAAATCTGATCACCAATATCTATATATGCTAGGGTTTATTGCATGTAAGATAACTATGGCTTGTTCCCAAAATTTTGAAGTTTATAAGACTAGAATCAGTATAGGAAGCTGTCATTTCTCTCCTGATGATAATGCCTTCAGTGCACTTATCTCTTAGTTTACATTAATTCATTGTTTTGCTTACACATGCAAAGATAGTGCTCTTCCGATCTTGTTCTCTTTAAACTGCACTGCTTTATGTCATCCAATCAAGTTTATATAAGTTTTTGAAATTATCTATGGCTCCTCGACCCCTGTTTATGGTGTATTTATACATGTAGGAAGCGGCTGTGTTGAGTCAAACAGACATGATTTTGTGCTACGTATGGGCAGGTGAGTAAATCTAAATAAAACCTGGAATAGTTTCTATGAGCTGACATCAGTGTGTAACTTTTACAAGTGATAAAAAGAAACCTGGCATACCGTATCAAAAGTTGTAAATTCTTAAATATATGTGTATTATTGCCTACTTACTAATATATGATTAATCAAACAGTTCCGGTGCTTCCGGATGACAAATAACATATGAATAAATAACATGTCTTTATGGATTAAACAGAATAAAAAAGGAAATAACATGGCTTGCTTGTGCGTTGAAGCATATATATTGAAGTTGCATTTACATTAACATCTTTTACAGTTGACATAAATGATTGCAAGTTATAAACTGCTTTATGACTAGTTTACTAGAGAATTTAGTCTTATTAATATTTTTTGCTTTTTTTTTGAACATTTTTTTCCTTTTCTTTTTTATTTTTATTTTTAAAATAAGACTCATTCCACGAAAATTTGAAAAATTAATTTGGGGAGGAAAGAAAAGGAAGGTGGGGTTTATAATATACCTACATTGTTAATCAAGCTTATACAATTATACCTACATCAAAGAACATATAAAATAATTTCCATTCTCAAACTGATTCTTACTCTTAGATAAAATTTTGTTGTAAAAGATTGGATCAACTTATGGACATATGGTTAAGCTAAAGAAAAATATCAAGTCAACTTGTAAGTTATGAGTTCGTTTCTGGCTATTTGACCATCTACGTTAATTGTAATACGTGGTAATCCACTAGTCTTTTTGACTGGGCTGATCTCCAAACAGTATATTTGCTTGGGAACTTCAATGATTTCTTTACATTCTCCACCTCTTTTCCTTTTTTTATCCCCCTATAAATGTAGTTTTGTCGGTCATTGTTGGTTCAATGCTCACTCTTTATTAATGACATGGAAACAAATATTTCAATTGAAATCCAGTTTCTTTAAAGGCATCTAATGACATAAGTTGCCTCATGCCTGTTTATATTCTTAGTGTTTGATGCAGGATGTTCTCAATTCCTTTCCGACATGCAAGAGTTAAAGTTCCACAATAGAACAGATAAATTTTGTTCTACATTGTAGGAAAATTTTCAGGACTTAAAATACTGTTTTCTATTCGTACTATTGTCAGGCAGCAAATCCTGGCACATACTAGAAGATTTTGTATGGCACTCTCCCCCTGGCAAGATAGAAAAAGATACAAACACTGAAGTGAATAAAACTTCTAATGGCGGTGACTCTTTTACCTGTAAATGGGCAATGTAGTAGGCGAATGCAGAAAGAAGGTAATGTCTTTAGAAGAGTTGCTTACAAATATTAACTTTTCTTTAGACCAATTCATCATGGGGTTAATTTCGCAAATCGTCCCCAACCTTTGGATTAAGAACCGGTTTCGTCCCCAGCTTTTTTTAAAACACACCACAGCTCCTAACCTTTCAAAAATGCACACAAATCGTCCCTATTTCTACTATTCTGCCAAATTTTTATCAAAATGACGATTATACCTCCCTTAAACATTTTAAACATTTTTTAAAAATGTTTAAAAATAATAGAATACTAAAAAAACCCCATTCCCACCCACCCCACGTCTCTTAGTAAAGCGGCCGGCCGCCGGAATGGTTTATTCAGGCGGCCAAAAAGGGGGGGTGAATCCCTCCATTTTGCTGTCGAATGGGGGGTTTCACCCCCAAATTTCTGCCTGAAATGGCTGCCATTTCCGGCAGAATTTTGCTGCTATAATTGGGGGGGGGGGAATCCCCCTTTTTTGCTGCCATTTCCGACAGTAGAATTGGGGGGGGGATTCACCCCCTTATTTCTGCCGGAAATGGCAGCCATTTGGCCGCTGCTATTGGAAATGGCAGCAAAAAAGGGGGGGTGAATCTCCCTATTTTGCGGACATTTCCTGCAGCAAAATGGGGGGATTCACCCCCCATTTCTTCTGGAATTGGCAGCCATTTGGCTGCCATTTCCGGCAGCATTTTGCTACCAGAAATGGCAGCAAAAAGGTGGGATGAATCCCTCCCATTTTGCTGTCGGAAATGGCAGCAAAATGGGGGGGATTCACCCTCCCATTTCTACCGGAAATTGGCTGCCATTTCCGGCAGCATTTTGCTGCCAGAAATGCAGCAAAATGGGGGGTGCCGGAAATGACAGCAAAATTTTGAGGGGGGGGAGATTCACCCCCCCTTTCTGCCGGAAAATGACAGCAAAATGGGGGGATTCAAATGGCTGCCATTTTCGACGGACCCCCTATTTTGCTGCCATTTCCGGCCGCCGGAATGGACTATTCCGGCCGCTATATTGCCCACGGCAAGGGAGACGTGGGGTGGGGATGGGATGGAATGGGATAGGGGTGGGGTGGGTTTTTTTAGTTTTTTATTATTTTTAAACATTTTAAAAAAAGTTTAAAATGTTTATGGGGGGTATAAGTTATTTTGATAAAAATTTGGCGGAAGAGTAGAAATTGAGACGATTTGTGTGCATTTTTGAAGGGTTGGGGGCTGTGGGGTGTCTTAAAAAAGGTTAGGGGGGAAACTGATTTTTAACCCAAAGGTTGAGTATGATTTGTGAAATTAACCCTTCATCATGATTTTGGGCGTTTTATAGAATATATCAACCATTTTTTACTAGATGAAATAAAAAATTTGATAAATCACGAAGTTCGTTGTTTTTTCCAATCAATGACCGACCTATTTACACAACTCTTAAGTATATTACAGAATCCAGATGGTATCTTTGAGGGATATGATGTCATGGTTTTTGTGACTAATATATATCATAATCAGACTTGGATATTTGCCAAATCGATATTAAGATGGAAAATTATGTTTATATATAAGAACATTGCTAATAAATCACTCATTCTTGATGTGTAGGCAACTTGTGGCGTGAACTACAGGGAATGGCAAAACCAAGGCCAGCTATTAGACAGACTCTCCTTTATTATACCTCCTTCGTCCATGCTAGCGGATCAGTGTTCAGGACCAGTCCATCCAAGCCGGTCCCCCGTTGGTGAATCATCCCATCCTCAATTTGGTGAAACTACGTCGAATTTATATTGCTTTGTTGATCCCACTCTTGATGTGATTTTAATTGCACTGACACTACTTTCCGATTTTGTTGAATTAGTTTTCAAACTTTATTAGGATGTTGCAATTTCTATTGGACATCGTTGTGATGTGATTATGGTTCTAATTTCCTCAGTGTTTCAAATATATTTATGCGGCCATTGTTTTAATTTTCAAGTTACAAAATTTGTTTATAATTTTATAAGCTTTTTGTGCACATAATCTAAAGATGTAAATGAAAAGAACAAAAAGAAAAAAATGAATTATTACACACACATAAATAAATTATTAGCCACATTTAATTTCTTTTACCCTCACATAAATGTACTTTTACCAGCACATACACACACACACACATATATATATATATATTACCAACACATAATCTTATTTGTTAGCCACATATAACAAATTACATGTCATTTGTCCATGTCAGCAAACACGTCATCATCCACGTCGGCGGGCACGTCATGTGACATGTACGTTAACATTACTTATGTGGCAGTCATATTACTCACATATATTACAATATTTACTTACACATATATATGTAAGTAAAAGATTTACCTACACATAGAAATACGTGTAGGTTAAAATTTTCCTCTAGGGACCAATAGCCACACTTGCTAACACTTACATTATGTGTGGATAAACGTTCTTACCCACACAACCATACCTTTACCCACACTTACATGTGTGGGTAAAAACTCCGTTTTCTTGTAGTGTCATGTCAACATATTTTAATATTTGTCACTTTTTAAGAATTCGATTTTATTTTTATCATCTAAGAAACATATAAACACTAATAAAACACTAAGAGAATCATTTTCTTATAAAATTATACTACAATTTTAGTATTTAGCATTTGAAATTTAATAAAACGTACAAGAATTGTAACTACTATTAAACACAAAAAAGCAAATTTAGTATTTGAAATTTAATAAAATAAAAATGAAAATTTAAATTGTGGGTAGAAAGATTTAAATCTTTGACCTATAATTAAAGAGGAAGACTTAATTGTATAACTTCACCACTAGGCTACAAGACAATTTATTATATTAAAATTGTATACACATTATTTTTATTCTATTTTTTGGACATATGTTTTAAAAAACTCGACTGTAAACTTTTCGACACTTTCCAACTGAGGGTCCTAATTAACCGCTTTGGTCGATTAGTATCAGGGCCGACCCTACTTTCTATAACTTAATGTTGTTGAGAAATTAAATACTAAGAATCACTACTATAGAATTGGACCAAAAAAATGGACATAACGTCGGTCTTTTGAGAAAAGCGATACGTGGTGGCAATTTTGAAAATAATTGTACTACTACAGACGTCAATTCTTCTTTAAGAACGATGTCTATAATTCGTTTCCAACTAACAACGGATGTCTATTCTCTTTTATTATCTTTCCCTCAGATGCGTTCGCGAAGACACACAGTAGCCCACATTCAAACATTCTGCCTAAAATCTTTCACTCTCGAAGTTCAACCACATTTCAGCCTAAACTCTAACGGTAGTACTCAACACATAGCCTTAAAACACATTTCGATTTTTACATCTCCATATTCGAGCCCTAACGCCCTGATCTCCATCCAAGAACCTCTATCCAGCGAGCGGTGGTGGCGGCTAGTGGCGGGGATGAAGCGGGCGAAGTGGATTAATGCTCGATTTCTTGGTAATTTCAGGGGTGAACGACAACGGCGGCGGCCGGTGGGCGTAGCGTATTGCATAGCTTTTTCTATACATCTTCAAAATATTTTCAAGGTAATTTTTCTCCTTTTTTAGCTAGTTTGTGATGAGAATATTGGTTTGTTTGTGTGAAGTGAATTTATTTTAGATTTAGAAATTATGATTTTTAGGGTTTTTGTTAATTAAATTTGGTAAGTGATGGGTTTTGTTTTTTAATTAGTAGGAATATGAAATTTCTTGGGCTTTAGTGATAGATATATGTATGAATTGTTATGGGCACAAATGATTTAAGTAGACATTTATAAAATTTGAGATTGGAAGAATGGAATTTAGAATGGAATTTGTTCATTTCATAAGTTGGAGAAATCTTGCGCTCTGCATGTTTCATTAAATGGCTCACAAATATTTTGTTGAAAATTTTTCACACTATTGTAGTATTTTATGTATAGATTAATATTATTGCTTTGAACTAAAATTATAATGCGAATAAAAAAGTAGTTAATAAGTGTTGAAATTTAAATAAAGTAAAAAAATCAAAAAATCTGAAAATTATTTGATCAAATTTGTGAAGTCAATAGAGGAGCATAAAAAGATTGTGACATGACCAAGTACTTTAAGGAAGGCAAATACTAATGTAAAAGTTATTTGATTTAATTTCAACATTGCAAATGGGCCGAGAAGTATTGAAGTAACTCTTATCTTGGCCCTTTCAATAGGTCGTGAGATATATATAGATCAAAGTTGGATGTATGGGAGACGTACCATACTAGAATATTTGAATGGGATTGAAGAGTTTGTAAAATTTGTCAAGGATAATAGAAAAATGAAACGGGAAGAATTGATAGCTTGTCCGTGCTACGATTGTAAAAATCAAAAAAATATCGTAACTATATGGAGGTAAGACACCATTTGATTAGGCGTGGTTTTAACGAAACTTATACGCGATGGATTTAGCATGGTGAGCATTTATTTCCTAGGACGAGCTCCGGTGACAATGAGGATGCTCAGAATGAGAACACATTAAATAAGTGTGATAAGACTAATATGGCCAGAGAAGATAACGATGCAAGATGATTTCATTGAGGCTCCGCACATTTTTTACAGCTTATTCATCGATTCCAAAAAGCCTTTGTTCCTGAATATAAAATGTTTACAAAGTTGTCTGCTATGTTCTAATTGTATAACTTGAAAACAAAGAATAGGTGGAGTGATAGGAGTTTCACAGGGTTATTAGAACTTCTAAGAGACATGCTTCCCGAGGATAACGAGCTTTATAGCTCGACCTATGGGGTAAAGAAATTGTTGTGCCCGTTGGGTATGGAGATTAAGAAGATACATGCATGTCCAAATGATTGTGTTTTGTATCAAAATGAGTACAAGGACTTGTATGCGTGTCCAAAGTGTGGGACGTCGCAATTTAAGAGAAAGGACAGCCATGATAAATGTGAGGATAAAAAAAGCCCTCCGGCAAAGATGTTATGGTATATGCCCGAAATACCTAGATTCAAACGCTTGTTTGTGAATGCAAATGATACGAAGAAAATGTGGTGGCATGCTGATGGGAGGAAAAAGGAAGAAAAACTCAGACACCCTGCCAATTCTCCCCAATGGAGGAATATAAACAGGATGTCGCTTGAATTCGGTGGTGAAGATAGGAATCTTTGGCTTGGACTATGTACAAATAGAATGAACCAATACGGTAATATGAGTAGTCGACATAGCACTTGACCGGTTCTTTTAGTGTGTTACAATCTTCCTTCTTGGTTGTGTATGAAACAGAAGTACACAGTATTGCCGTTACTGATTTCAGGGCCCCAACAGCCAGAAAACGATATAGACGTGCACCTCATGCCACTTATTGATGATTTTAAGTTGTTGTGGAACGAAGATGTGTCAGTGTTCGATGCATATAGTCGGATGCATTTCACACTACGTGTAATGATTTTTAGCACCATAAATGACTTTCCAGCATACAGTAACTCGTCAGGTTACACTACCAAAGGAGCCAAAACATGCCCAATTTGTGAAGATGAGATGGCTGATCTTTGGTTGAATAACTACTAGAAAAATGTGTTCATGAGTCACCAGATCTTTCCCCTATCTGACCATCCATGTCGAAAGAAGAGAAAGGCTTTCAGTGGGAGAACCGAGACTCAAGTCGCCCGTTTGACGTTAACAGGAAAAGATGTTTATGAGAGTGTTAAAAATGTTAATGTCGTGTATGGTAAAACTTCTAAGCCTCCACAGAAGAGTCTATGGAAAAAGAGATCTATATTCTGGAATTTACCATACTGGCAGCATTTGTAAGTTAGACACTATCTCGATGTAATGTACATGGAGAAAAATCTGTGCGATAGTATCATCAGAATGTTGTTGAATATTCCAACAAAGATGAAAGATGGTATCAAAGTCAGAAAAAGACATGGTAGGAATGGGGATACGGGAACAGTTAACACGGCAGAAGTTTGGAAAGCATACATTGGTTTCATACAGCCTAATCTTGTTGATGACGCAACATTGGTTTCCCTGAGTCCCCACTTCAAAAGGTTGCACGCTTTGACTGTTAGACTGCCCCTTGCTATGGATTTCATGGACTTGCAACGGTTGAGGAGGAGTTTTACTGCCCAATCAAGATGGTGAATGGTATACATGTTTCAGTCGACGATATTAACGACATCCTCAATCTATACGGGAATCAAAACATTGGGTTTCTTTGTCTAGCGCTGATCGGGGCTTCTAATTTTCGAGCTAATGGAGAGGTGAGTTATACTTACATGTTCAGTGCACTTTCACAAATGGATAAGAAGTATATTCTAGTACCATATCATCAGGGGTAAAACCGAGAATACTGTTCATGTGTTTTTTTGCTTTGACTTAATTTGAATTATTTGTGGCTAAATTATCCAAACTTACATTCTTATAAACTATTCTAGAAACCACTAGATGCCGTTTGTGATGTACCATAAACGTAACATGATGTACTTCTTGGACTTTATGGAGGATAAGGGGCACGCATTGGATATCAAGCCGGAATTGTCTACGTAAGCAATTATCAATAACTATTGACATAATAGTTTTTTGTGTAAGTTTGAGTTTATTTAATTTATATATACATTATAACTTTAGGGTACTTAAAATGTTGTGGGCGTCAGGGAAAATATTGAACAATCATCTCATTTGGAAATCAATTGGGTATAAAAAATATCCTCTAAATGTTACAATAACTATTGAAGTTTCAAATTTTAGCTTTTTATTATTAATATTTATTTTAAACTCGTTGGAACTTTTAGTACGCTCAGCAATTGGGATCCAATGAGTGTGGCTATTGTGTGATGAGGAATATGTTCCAGAAAGTCATGCTATATCTAATACTAAAGAATATCTTGATACAGTATAAATATTTATTGAAAACTAAGAATTATTTAATCATTCATGTATATATTTTATTAACAAAGTAATTATATTTCTTTTTGTTTGCTGTAGGCATATCAAGTTAGGCCATATATTCAAGATACGCTGGGCTTCGAAACAGGCTGCAGGTAAAAGTTGAAGGAAGAACCTCATCAATGAGGTAGGCGAGCTTTACTAAACGGTCTGCCTTCGAATTGTCTTTGCGAGGTATTTTTTGCACGAGCAATAAATTAAACTTTCTCTGCAAGTCCTTGGCCTTCATATAGTATGAGGAGAGGGGTTCGTCCTTTACTTCGAACTCACCATTCATGTGGCCATGTCCCAACTGAGAGTCAGTGTGGATCAAGATGGTGGTAACTCCCATGCTCTGAGCCATCTGCATCCCTGATATCAAGGCCTCGTATTCCATTTCGTTATTAGTCACTCGAAACTGAAACCGTAATATGAATTCAAGCTCATCTCTACTCGGTTTGACAAGTATTACACCTTCTCCCACTCCATCTGAGTTCGAGGCCCTCGTCAACATTCATAACCCAGGGCTTTTCTTTCGAGGAGTCATTTCGAAGGGATAATTTTGTGATGTAATATGGCAAGGCCTGAACTTTTATAGCCATTTGAGGCTTGAATGCTATGTCATACTCACCAAGTTCGATAGCCCATTTGGTCATTCTTCCTAACATATCTGACCAATGGAGGATGTGTTTCAGAGTCTAATCATTTAAAATCATGACAAGGTGAGCTTGGAAGTAAGGCCTTAGTGCTGCAAGACCATTGCCAAAATTAACTGCTCTGCTAAGTTGTATCGCATCTCTTCACCTTTCATCATGTGGCTGACATAATATATAGGTTGCTCAATCTTACCCTCCTCCTTGAGAAGCAATGCACTGGTCGCATGATCAGACACTGAGAGATAAAGTCTGAGGACATCAGCGGGGAGAGGAGGGATTGTAGTATAGGTTTGAGCTCATCCAGCGAAACCTGACATTACTCTGTCCACGAGAATCCATTCTTAGAGATAATAGCTTTGAAGAATAGGCGATATCTATCTACACCTTTAGACGTGAACCAGTTCAGTGCTGCCACTCGACTAGTCAACTGCTGAACTTTTCTTTTCAAAGACAGACTCTTTATGTCTACGATCACTTTGATTTTGTTCGGATTAGCTTCAATACCTCGCTGTGAAATCATGAAGCCAAGAATATGCTCAAGATCACTCAGATGTGACATCTTGTTTTTAGTGTGTACCACCATATCATCGACGTATGCCTCTATCTTCCTTCTGATAACCTCACAAAAAACTGCATTAATCATGCATTGATACGTGGCCCCTGCGTTCTTTAGACTGAAAGGCATGGCTTTATAGCAGAAGGTCCCTTCGTCGGTTATGAACGCGGTTTTCTATTTGTCAGCAGCAGCCATTGTGAAAAGTCATCCAAGAAACTAAGCCACTCTATTCTTGAAATGGCATCCACCAGTTCGTTGATACGAGGCAGTGGGAAGCGTTCTTTTGACAAAATCTGTTGAGATCAGTGAAATTCACACACATACGTGGTTCTCTGCTAGCCTTGTGAACCAACGCCACATTTGCCAACTAGGTAGGGTATATTACTTCACATATAACACCAGCCTTTAGCAACTTCTGAGCCTCTTTCCTAATGGTTTCACGTCGATCAGGTGCAAAATGTCACTTTTTTGTTGAGTAGGCTTCACATTCAGAAAGACATTAAGGAAATGCTGAGAAACTATTTGGTCAAACCCTCTGATATCCTCTATTGACCATGCAAAAACATTGATATTCTAAGCCAAGAACATCAACATTTCTTTCTTTTTAATCAGCAAGCATTGAGTCAAGCTAGCATATCTTTGAAGGTACAATCTCTCTACGTATAACACCTAATTGGTTGCCTTAAACTGCGGCGATTCATAGGAACTTACCAGGGAGTGCCTAATTTAGTCACTAGCTGAATTGTCAAAAATTGCCGTTGCATATGTCCATGTAACAACGATGTGAAAGATGTTGATCGCCATGTGTAAGGTCGACTCCTAGGTGGTGGGAAACTTCAACTTTTGATGGTATGTGGACAGAATTGCTTTAGTCGAGTAAAGGGACCCTTGTCCAAAAATTGCGTTATAAGCCATAGGTGGCCGAACAACCACAAATTCTGTAACAGTCGTGATAGAGGTAGGGTACATGCCCAACGTGATAGGCAACTCTACAGATCCCTCAGTTCAAACACTTACCCCCCTAAAAACCCAGAAAAGGGGTAAGGACCTTTTAAGGTTCGAAGAGGAAACTTGCAATCCCTCAAAGATAGGCCACGCCAGAATGTTAATAGCACTACCGCCATCAACAAGAACTCACTTGACGTCAAAATTTGCAATCTTATTGGTGATACCAGGGCATCATCGTGCGGGTAGGCAAAACCCTCTTTGTCTTCTGGGTTGAAGCTCACGTGAAATCCTCTTCTCACCATGTTGGGGATAAAGTAAATGGGGAGTGAATGAGCATAGGCCTTCCTAGCATTACAAGAGCCCCTCTTGCGGCTCTTCTCCCACAGATGGCATTAATCACCTTGACTTTTGTGATAGGGAATTACCTTCCTCTTTGCTCTTCCCTTTAGGTTCCACAAATCAGCTAAGGGAGCCCCGATCAATTAGCCGTTGAATCTCATCCTTCAAGGCCATACATTTATCAGTGTCGTGCCCATGATCACGACGAAAATCGTAATACCGGCTGTGATTCCTGCTGTTTGATGGGGTTGTCACCTGTTGAGGCCACTTGAGGTTGGGACAATCTTTCACTTTGTTTAGCACATGAACATATGAAACAATCAATGGAATATGCTACTTTGAAGGACGATGATCGCTCTCTTCACGAAAAACATGATCCTTTTTTCAATGACTTTCCCTTCCGCTACTCCGGGCCCTCTGCCTTTCACTTTATCTCAACTGGAGGCTCTCGAAAAGATTTAGTAACTTGGAGTGTCTCTTCACAATCGATATATTTCTCGTTCTGATTCAAAAGATCAGTCATACTTTCAAGCGCTCTCTTTAGCTGGGAGAAACGAAAACTTGTGTTACATTTTCCATTAACCATAGCGGTCACCACTGAGGACATCTGTAGGTCCTTAACACCCAAGGCGGCCTTATTGAACCTAGTGATATAGCCTCACAAAGGTTCATCTTTCCCTTGTACAATCTTCATGCGGCCAATGGCCGTCTTCTTCTGTCGAGTACTACTAGCAACGAAAGAAGCGAACTTGTAAGCTAAGTCCGTGAAAAAACTGATGGAGAGTGGCTTGATCATGTCGTACCAATCCCCGGCCTCGTGTTGAAGTGTGGAAGGAAAAGCTCAACAGGAGACAACATCTGAGAATCCATAAAGCTGGGTAATATTCTGATAAGCATGAAGATGGTCAATCAGGTCAATGGTCCCATCATACTTGTTGACACGGGGCATCTTGAAATGTGATTGTAATAGAGTCTACATGATAGATTTTGAGCAGAGCTCTTCCTTGATCAGAACGGCACATTACCTCCTTTTTCTTGCCCATAGTTTCCTCAATTTTACGATTCAAAGAGTCCTCCAACTGTGGACCCAAATGCCCAGATAGAGCAGTGATCGTCGTAAAGGATGAATATCAGAAGTTGGAGGATCCTGGTTTGTATCTCTGCTTACTGCCATGGGTGTAGAAGATTGGGCAATGTGGACCTCTTCCTTTTGTTGCACGTTGGGAAAAAGAGGAGGAGGAATCAGATTCTGAGGCATCTAGTGATTCTGTAGCAAAGCAGTTATGGCTTGCATCTGAGCTTGCAAAGCATGAAAGCACTGGGTAAATTGATCTTGAGTAATGAAATTAGCAGCCAAAGAAGGGTCTGCCTCTCCTTTGGCGGGGCGAGGATGGGGTGACATTGGAAAGACACGCAAGATAAACCAAGGAAAAGTGGCATCAGCCAACAAAGTGGTTGCTTCTTTACTATAGACATCGCCAATTTGATATTTCCCTACCACGAACTATCGTCACCTCACGATGGCACCTGTGTAAGTACAAAAATAGGCGGGACTCACTCCCCAGTTTGGGCTTTGGTGTGAGAATAAGCAAGTGATTATAGAGAAGTGTATATTTATTGAAAAGTTATTAGCCAGAGGAATACCGTATAGATTATGGTATATATATCCTTTGATTCATATCCATGTTCTTCTTTGTAGTTGCAATGCAGTAGTGGAGGGAGGCGGTTATTGGCAGTTGCAAGGAGGATGGAGTTGTGTTGAAGGTGGGTAAGTGGGTAACCAGTAGTTGCCCACATTCTCCATTACCTCGAGCGGTTTGAATCTATCTTTGAACCTTAAGGTATCACCGCCCTTTCTCTTTTTTTTTTTTCGTGAATCAAATTGGGATGTTGGTTGGACAGTGGCGGTGTTGAAAAGTCAATGGTGATGTTTCGAAACGGGTTCGATTCAAAGAGTAGGGAAGAAGGACATCAGCTGGTGGTTGCTCATGGATATGTGTGTTCGTGTATGTGTACATGTCATGTAATAGAAGAGCAGAAAATGTAGTCTTACCACTGGATGGATTTGTGTATATATGGAAATTATATGTTTGTAACTGTGTATGAATTTCTGGGTGCAGGACCTCCTTGCAAGGCTAAACGAGGCTCAGGAATTTTCGAAATTTGACTTAAAATCAAGATATTGGTAAATTTAGATTGATGAAAAGGATAAGTATAAAACTACCTTCTTTACTGCACCTTTTGGTCAATTTGAATGGAACGTCATGCCTGCTGGGTTGAAAAATGCTCCATCAGAATTTCATAAAATCATGAATGATATTTTTACTAAATATTCATCACTCCTAATTAACTACATTGATGATATTTTGATATTCTTTGGTAGTGTCGATCATCATTTCAGGCTTCTCAATATCATTTTAGAGATTGTCAGGAAGAATGCCTTAGCGGTGTCAGCCAAGAAGATGATGCTATTCCAAATCGAGATCAAATTCTTGGGACATGAGATTAAAGATGAATCGATTAAACTGTCAACTGTAGCATTGAATTTGCTTCGAAATTCTGGGATAAAATCCTGGACAAGAAGTAATTACAAAGAGTTCTAGGAAGTCTTAACTACATTGGAAACTTCTATAAAAATCTTGCTTATGATAGCAAGCAATTATATGAAAGACTTAAAAATGAGGCTTTTGAATGGGGTAATGCCCAAACTATTGTAGTTCAAAAAATAAAGTAAATTCCTTACTTAGCTTTACTAAATCCCAATTATCTCAAAATTGTTGAAATAGATGCCTCTGACTTAGGGTATGGAGGAATTCTTAAGCAAAAGAATCCAGTCTCTACCAAAAAGGAGTTAATTAGATTTACATCAGAGATTTGGAATCCCGTGTAGAAAAGACACTCTACCATAAAGAAAGAAATTCTTTCAATAGTAAAGTGCATCTCAAAATTTCAAGATGTCCTTTTGAATAATTTTATTAAGAATATATTGTAAGTCTGCTAAAGGAGTACTACATAAAGATGTTAAAAGTATTGTTTCAAAATAAATATTTGCTTGATGGCAAGCTATCCTTTCCTCATTTGATTTTCAAATTGAATATATTAAAGGATAGTCAAACTCCCTTCCTGATTATTTAACATGAGAAGTTTTACTGGGATGAACTGGTTAAAACCAAAAAGGAGAGGAGGAGGAGGAGGAGGAGGAGGAGAAGGCATTCCTAGCACAAGCACTTGACAATCTGGGGCTACTGAAGGACGACTTCGACAAGCATCAAGCGCTACTAAAAAGACGTACACTGAGGCCGTTATTGAAGGGAAAGCTCCCTATGAAAAAACCTAATAGAAGGAAATTGAAGATATAGTTATATTACTTTCAGATGAAGATCTTAAATTCAGATCAAGCCCCGTTTACAATTGTGATGTATATGTCACATCCCAATTATTTTCCAAAAACATCTCTTAGAGATAGATATTTCTTTGGAGCCATCTTTGAACAACTGAATCAGTGGAATTCCATCACGAAGGAGTTAAAAAAATGAAGTCAAGAGAAGATTTCGCTTTAGCAAAGCCTTCATCGATAAGGTATTGACAATTAAAAATCGGGGACTAAAACCTCATATGTGTAGGAGGGTTCTCGGGTTCTCGAAGTAAGAAGGAAAGAGATTAACAAAAGAAATCTTAGGGAAGATAAAATCTACATCGAGCAGCGTAAACATTGGGATTACATTGAGTCATGGTCAAGAGCCTTTTATTATCAAGACAAAGTAAGGAAGCATACTTGGTTCTTTAGGACCGGGGAAGGAATTGATCTGACGAGTTTACCGAATTGGTTTAAAGAATGGTTCTCCTTTTTTGGACCAACCTCAAAAATGTTAAATTGCACATTTAAAAGCTTATTTGAACATTTCAAAATCATCTATCTAGGTTTAAAGTCCAAAAGAAATTCAGATCCCGAAGATGAGGATGAAATTGCTATGCTATATTTTTTCTTTGAATTTAAGCTTCCATGGATTGGAGGATAGACTTTTCAGATTTGTGAGAATCCCCAAGGTTTTCCAATCCTTTGCTGGTTTTACCATTATAGATGGAGGAACAATTTCCAGCCTAACGGAATTATTGAAGAAACTATAACGTATTGTTCTACCTAGAAAAACCTCTATAAGCCGTATCAAGAACATCCTATATTCGAATAAAAGGAAAATTTTGTTGAAGATTAGATGACTGCAATTCGGAATAGAGTTATTAAGGATAATCTTATCTTACCCCTAAAGAGTTGAAAGAAAAAAAATTCTTAGATATGTTACGTGCTAAAAGGAGTACAAGACGCTTAATGAAAGATTTATTTAAAGAGATGTGGCCCTGTTCATTCTTTAATGGACACATGTAATAGCCCCAGGTATTTTTTTAATTGTTTGAAGTGTACATAATGATTCATACAGCCTTCGATATGTTTTCGCACTATTTGAAGTGCAAGACATGTAACTATCTATGGAATGATTATTTTGAAGAGTAATATCTCAATTCTATCTTTAGAAGGTCAAGGAAATAGCCCTGGGTATTTTTCGAAAGGCTAAAAATTCACGGCCTTAGATATGTTTTCGGGCTATTCGAAGTATAGGACACATAATTATCTAAGGAATAATTCGTTTAAAGAGATATGGCCCCTATTCTTTCTTTTGAAGGACCCAAGTAAATAGCCCCGTGTATTAATCTAATGGCCAAAAGACTGCAACAGAATGATTCGTGGCCTTAGATATGTTTTCCAGCTATTTAAAGTACAAGACGTGTAACTATCCATGGAATGATTCTTTTAAAGAGATATGACAACGTTTTATCTTTAAAGCACAAGTAAATTATGCCAGGTACTTTTCTAATGTCTTGAAGAGTTCAACGAATAATTCATAGCCTTAGATATGTTTTTCTGCTATTCCAAGTACATGACATCTAAGTATCCACAGAATGATTATTTTAAAGAGATATGGCATCTTCTTTCTTTAAAAGACAAGAAAATAGCATTGATTATTTTTCTAAAGGCTAGAAGAGTACAAAAGAATGACTCTCAAGATAAGATATGTTTTCAAGCTATTCAGAGTACAAGACGCTTAACTTCGCATAGAATGATTCGTTTAAAAAAAATATGGCAGCATTTCTATCTTTAAAGAACAAGTAAATAGCACTAAGTGTTTTCTTTTCTTAGTGGTTAGAAGAGTACAACGGAATAATTCATGGCCTTAGATATGTTTTCGTGCTATTTGAAGTACAAGACCTGTAACTATCTACGGATCAATTCTTTTAAAGAGATATGACCTTGTTCTTTCTTTAAAGGACAAATATATAGCCCCGAGTGTTCTACTAATGGCTAGAAGAGTAAAAGAAAATGATTCAGAACGTTAGATATGTTTTCTCGCTATTTAAAGTACCAGACATGTAACTATCCATGGTATAATTCTTTTAAAGAGATATGGTCTTGTTCTATCTTTAAAGGACAAGGAAATAGCCTAGGGTATTTTTCTTATGGCTTGAAGAGTGCAAAACAATGATACATCCTAAGATTTATTTTCATGCAATTCAAACTACAAGATGCTTAACTATCCATAGAATGATTCGTTTAAGAAGATATGGCATCGTTCTATCTTTAAAGGACAAGGAGATAGTCTTAGGTATTTTGCTTATGGCTAGAAGAGTGCAAAAGAATGATTCGCGGCCAAAGATATGTTTTTCTGCTATTTGAAGTACAAGATGTGTAAGTATCTACAGAATGATTTTTTAAAGAGATATGGTCTCATTCTACCTTTAAAGGAGAAATAAATAACCTTGTGTATTTTACTAATGGCTAGAGAGTACAAGGGAATGATTTGCGGCATAAGATATGTTTTCATGCTATTTGAAGTAGAAGATGTGTAACTATCTGCAGAATGATTCTTTTAAAGATATGACCTTGTTCTTTCTTTAAACTACTTGTAAATAGCTTTGGGTACTTTTCTAATGGCTTGAAGAGTACAACAGAATGATTCGCATCCTTAGATATGTTTTCATGCTAGTGAAAGTACAAGATGCGTAACTATCCACAGAATGATTTTTTTAAAGAGATATGATCCCGTTCGTTCTTTTAAGGACAAATAAATAGCCCTTTGTATTTTCCTATGGGCTAGAAGAGTACGACGGAATGATTTGCTGCCTTAGTTCTATTTTCTCACTATTCAAAGTACAAGACATGTAACTATCCCCGGAATCCATTCTTTTAAAGAGATATATCCCCATTCTATCTTTGTAGGAGAAGGAAATAGGCTTGGGTATTTTTCTAATGGCTAGAAGAGTACCAAAAGAACGATTCACTGCCTAAAATATGTTTTCGTGCTTCTTAGAGTACAAGATGCTTAACTATCCATGGGATGATTTGTTTAAAGAAATATGACACCGTTCTTTCTTTAAAGCACAAGTAAATAGCCTCGGGTATTTTTCTAATGGCTTGAAGAGTACAACGAAATAATTCACAGCCGTAGATATGTTTTCATGCTATTCAAACAAGACATGCAAGTAGAATGATTCTTTTAAAGAGATATGACCCCGTTCTATCTCTAAAGCACAAGCAAATAGCACCAGGTACTTTTTTAATGGTTTGAAGAGTACAAGGGGATAATTCACGACCTTATATATGTTTTCATACTATTCAAAGTATAAAGACGTGTGACTATCCATGAAATGATTCTTTTAGAGAGATTTTAAATTGTTCTTTCTTTAAAGGACAAGGAAATAACCTTGAGTATTTTACTAATAGTTAGAAGAGTGCAAAAGAATTATTTACAACCTAAGAAATGGTTTCGTGCTATTTGGAGTACAAGACGCTTAACTATCCACATAATGATTCGTTTAAAGAGATATGACCCCGTTCTTTCTTTAAAGCTCATGTAAATAGCCCCAGATATTTTTGAAATGGCCTGACAAGTACGTCTAAATGATTTGTTGCTTCAGATGTGTTTTCATACAATTCAAAGTACAAGATGCGTAAATGTTCACAAAATGATTCTTTTAAAATAATATGTTTTCATAGTATTCGACGGAATGATTCTTTTTTTAATGGCTTAAAGAGTACAACAGAATAATTTCAAGGATAGTTACACATCTTTGTACTTCGAATAGCAAGAAAACTTATCTAAGACCGCGAATTATCCCTTTCTACTCATCAAATCATTAGAAAAATATCTAGGGCTATTTACTTGTGCATTAGCGAAAGAATAAGGCCAATATCTATTTAAACGAATCATTATGTCAATAGTTAAGCATCTTGTACTATGAATATCACAAAAACATATCTTAGGCCACGAATCATTCTTTTGCACTCTTCTAGCCATAAGAAAAATACCCTTGGCTATTTCATTTCCTTTAAAGATATAACGGGGCCATATCTCTTTAAAAGAATCAGCCTGTGGATAGTTACTTTGAATAGTGAGAAAACTTATCTAAGGCCATGAATCATTTTTTTTTGGTACTGTTCTAGCCATTAGTAAAATACTTGGGGCTATTTACTTGTCTTTTAAAGAAAGGACGCGGTCATATCCCTTTGAAAGAATCACATGTCTTGTATTTCAAATAGCACAAAACATATTTAGGCCACGAATGATTTCGTTGTACTCTTCTAACCATTACAATAACCCTAAGCACTATTTACTTGTGATTTAAAGATTGAACGGGGACATATCGCTTTAAACGAATAATTCTAGGGATATTTAAGCGCCTTGTACTCTAAATAGCACGAAAACATATCTTAGGTTGTGAATCATTCTTTTGTACTCTTCTAGCCATTAGTGGGACCATATATTTATAAGAATCATTTCGTAGATAGTTACAAGTCTTGTACTTTGAATAGTGGGAAAACATATCTAAGGCCGTGAATCATTCCGTTTACTCTACTAGGTATTAGTAAAATGCCTAGGGCTATTTACTTGTCCTCTAAAGAAACAACGGGGCCATATCACTCTAAGAATCATTCCGTCAATAATTAGTTACACGTTTTGTACTTCAAGTAGTATGAAAGCATATCTAAGGCCACAAATCATTCCGTTGTACTCTCTAAGCCATTAGAAATGGGGCTATTTACATGTTCTTTAAAGAAAGAATGGAGTCATATATCTTTAAATGAATCATTCTATGGATAGTTAAGCGTCTTGTACTCCAAATAGCACGAAATCATACCTTGGGCCACGAATCATTCTTTTGTACTCTTCTAGCCATTTGAAAGATACCCAAGGTTATTTCCTTTTCCTTTAAAGATAAAACAAGGCCGTAAAAGAATCATTCCGTAGATAATTACCCATGATATACTTAGAATAACAGGAAAACATATCTGAAGCCTTGAATCATTCCATTATGCTCTTCTACATAAGAGTTTACAAGGATCTTAAAAGCACAATCTCTTCTTTTATAGAGAGTTACACAGTAGCGGACTTCAAACAATATTAATTCCACTAAAGAAATGTAAAATCAAACCACAATTTTCTTAAAAATAAAGAAAGCTAATTGGTCTCTTACGAGCTGATAAGATACTCAAGAGATATGATTCTCTAGATATAAGACCTAACATCTTATCTTATGATTCCTTTCCCTTTGTCATTCTTGTTTGGTTTTTGCTCTACTATAGAATAATCAAATGTACAGGTGGGTCGTTCCAAGATGCTCTTCCATGTCTTCATTTGAAGGTGCATAGTCCTCGTCATTTGAGTCGTCTCCGGATGAAGTGGGTTTTTTACTCTTCGAACATATGGTCATGGACTTGTCTTCTTCTTTTGATTCACCCGCAATTTCGTTTAATACTTTAAGAATTTTTTCTTTCAACTCTTTAGGTGTAATGATCGGATTATCCTTAATAAGTTTATTCCAAGTTGCAGTGATCTGATCTTCAACAAAATTTTCCTTTTCTTCGAATATAGAATTTTCTTGATTCCCCTTATAGAGGTTTTTCTAGATACAACAATTTTTAATTTCTTTGTTAGGCTGGAAATTATTCCATCATCTATAATGGTAAGACCTGCAAAAAACTAGAAAAGCTTGAGGATTCTCATGAATATGAAAAGTCCATCTCCAATCCATGGAAGCTTAAATTCAAAGCGAAAATATCACATAGCAATTTCATCCTCGCCTTCGGGATCTGAATTTCTTTTGGTCTTTAAACCTAGATACATGATTTTGAAATGTTCAAATAAACTTTTAAATGTGGAGTAAAACATTTTTTAAGTTGGTCGAACAAAGGAGACCCATTCTTTGAACCAATCTGGTAAAGTTGTCAGATCAATTCCTTCGCGGGTCGAAAAGAACCAAGTATGCTTCCTTGCTTTGTTTTGATAATAAAAGGCTCCATGCATCTATGTAACCCCAATTACTGGATGTAGATTTTATCTTTCCTGAGATTTCTTCTATTAATCTTTTTCCTTCTTACTTTGAGAACCCTAAACGTATGATGTTTTAATCCCAATCTTTAATTGTCAATACTTTATTGACGAAGGCTTTGCAAAAGGGAATCTCATCTTGACTTTTTTTTTAATTCCTTCATGATGGAATTCCACTGATTCAGTAGTTGAAAGGATGGCTTCAAAGAAATATCGATGTCTAAGATGTGTCATTGGAACTGTAAAAGGGCTTGATCTGAATTTAAGTTCTTCTTTTGAAAGTGTATGACTACATCTTTAATTTCCTTCACATAGATTTTTTTATAGGGAGCTTTCCCTTCAATATATGCCTTAACATATGGCTGTTCAGCAGATTTGATGCTTGATGAAGTCATTCTTTAGCAGCCCTAGATTGTCGGGTGCTTGTTGGTCACTTCTCGAATGCACCAAAATATTAAATCCTTACTCCACTAAATTTAGAACCTAAAATAAGCTCAGATTTAGAACTATGATTGTATAAAGAACTAGGAAAATAAGTTAATCTAAGCAATAAATTTACAATCTCAGTTTATTTAACTTTAGGTTGACTTATTCCTAATGATTAAAAATCGCTAGTTGCTACTCATGAATTAGGAGAAACAACAATTACGGATTGAAACCCTAAGTCTAGCAATAAAAAATCGATTGCTCAAAGTAGCAGGTCTAAACTAGATCAAACATACACTACTCATAGAAAATTCATAAGCTTAGAAAATAGAATAACACGAGCAATTCGACAAAAGAGTAAGAATCAACGTTACTGAAATTGATTAATTAAAGAATAAGAAGTGTAGCATCAACATCTTCTTAAACTGGAAGAAAAGAGATTAGCCTTGTATGTAATGCTCACGTAGGAAAAATCTCTTCAAAATCTTCCTCCAAACTTGTCTTTTTGATGAAGTAAATAATTGTTTGTCTAATACTAAGGTTCAAAACCTTTAAAAGAAAGAAGAAAATTCATGCCTAAAAACTGCCATAAAATGAATTCTTGTTTAACAAGGAAAGATAAAAAATTTGGGCAAAACTGACCATGCGGCCACATGAGGGATCCATGCAACCGCATACCTTCTCCAGTCTTGGCCAATTTTCTGCTCCTTTTCCATGTAGCCTTCCTTGGCTGCATTGCTTCCTCCCATTCGGCCACACATTTTGAGGGCATTTTGAAATTGGTTGCACGCGACTATACAATTTAGCTCCTCTCTGAAATGGGCCGCACAAGGCCGCATAGAGGTCTCATGCGACCGCACTGTTTTCCTTTTTTTTCCTTTTTTATTTCCAAGGCATGCGTCGCGTGCATGCTTTATTTTTATCCTTTGCCCTCCAACTTCCAATGTTGTTCTTTTTGGTCTCCGAACTTTGTAATACGTGCTATATCACTCCAAACTCTGTCAATCTTGTACAATTTCACCATCTCTTGAATTTTAACCTATAATTGACCAAACTAGATGTAAATACGGACTTTTAAATACAACATCAAGTAATTAAACACATATATAGAGGACTTAAATACCAGTACTAAACACCTATCGAAGTCCCCCACACTTAAACCATTGTTGGTCCTCGAACAACAAAAAAAAGAAAACAACAAAAAAAAGAAAAGTATAAACACAAATACAAAACACTTTAACATTACAATACACATGAGATAACTCAGTACCATTCCACCTTTTAGCCAACCCAGAGTAAGTCTACCTAATAAAAAGGTACCTGAGCAACACAATTAATAAAATTAATTTACACAAATTCTTCTAAAGCACAAATGGGCTTGTGAGTATGTGCAACAAGGCTAACATTCCACTTTGATGCAAAAGAAAATCCAACATTTAATTAAATCAAATCCATTCCCAAAGCAATCTATATTGTTCCTTTCACCTCTCGAGAATCCAATCATTTTTTTTCTTTTTCAGCTTTTTTTTTTCTTTTTTTATTCATTCAACAGGATACTTACTACATAAGTATACCTGGTTCACCTAGACCCATCAACCGTTAGAAAAAACATGGTAAGCACTTTATCATAAACATCTCTCTAGTCTCAAAAGATTTCAGTTTCAAAGTCTAGCCCAGGCACCTCAAAGCACTGACTTTTTCATTTAAAATCTTTTTTCTTTTTTCTTTTTTTTTTCAAATTCTTCTTTCTATCTTTACTATTTCTCACTTTCGCTCTTTATTTCTCTCATTCTCTTCACTTCTCTCTCTCTCTCTCTCTCTCTCTCTCTCTCTGACTTATCATGCAATGTTTCTTTTTCACTTTTACCCCAGAGGTAGTTCACAGACAAAATCTTAAAGGTAGCGTTCTTCATCAGTAGATCGTCCCCTAAACATTGGTGATAAATAGGACCAGTTATTCGATGCTAACTCTTACTATTTACGGCAGGCAAGTTTTTCCTGCGGTCCCTCTCATACAATAAAATAAAAACACTCACTTTTTATGAGATTTCCTAGTATAGGTTAGTGCTCAGTCCTAATTCCAAAACTTAAACTCTATTACACGTTTACAAAAGTACAGAACATAAAAGTTCTAACACTGTTATGCTAACACTTAACACATCCAAGTTACTTCAAGCAAGAAACAACACGATAAATGGAAAAAAACTGGTTCACTAAGGCCACAAGTATCCTCAACAAAGCTCAACTTTCAAGGATGTCCAGAATTAAAAAATGCAAGGAAGAATTAAAAATTTTCACACTTTCTATCATTGCTCAAAAATCCTAATTTCAACTTAGCTATACTCTAGTTAAATCCAATATTTTAGTTCAATGAGCTGCATTTTGACATGTACGCAAAACATAATACTTTACTTTCTTTTCTCTTTCTTTCAAAACACAAAACAAATTTTATCTCTCTTCATGAAAAACAAAAACAAACATGAATAGAAACCATGAACCAAACACCATCTTAATTCTAGACAATATACATGTTAATTACAGACAACGAGAGATAGCAAAAATATACATCAGCCACTCAAAATAATCACAACATAATCATCCCCCCACATTTAAATTCTACATTGTCCCCAATGTAGAGGAAAAGGAACAAAAATAGGGAGCAAAAGATCAAGAGCTTCTCAGGGGTATGGCTGATGGTGAGTCGGGATCATGCATCCGCTGATCTGATGGCATTGATAGAGTAGGAACAGTGGCTCATCTAAACACTGACAGTCGAGGATGAAATAAATATAGTCTTTTAATACAAACTTTTAGTTGACCAAACTAGACATAAATACAAACTGTTAATCCAACATCACAAAATTAAGAACACATACATGAGAGTTAAACATCAAAACTATACACCTATCACTTGTGTTGGGAGTGCCTTCTCCTCCTCAACCATTTGGTCTTAACCTATTCATCCCTATAAGAATTCTCTTGTTCAATAATCAGGAAGAGAGTTTGACTCTCCTTCAATATATTCAATTTGAATATCTCTAAGGCTGAGAATTACCCCATTGTACTCTTCAAACTGTTACAAATGTAACTGGTGCTATTTAATTGTGCTTTAAAGATAGAACAGGGTCGTATCTCTTTAGAAGAATCATTCCATATATATTTACATGTCTTGTACTTTGAATAGTATGAAAACATATCTAAGGCTGCAAATTATTTCCTTGTACTCTTCAAGCCATTAGCAAAATACTTGGGGCTATTTACTTGTACTTTAAAGAAAGAACGTGGCCATATTTGTTTAAACGAATTATTCTATGGATAGTTAAGCGTCTTTCACTCCGAGTAACACAAAAACATATTTTAGGCCATGAATCATTCTTTGATACTCCTCTAACCTTTAGAAAAATACCCAAAGCTATTTCCTTCTCCTTTACAGATAGAATGGGGCCATATCTCTTTAAAAGAATGATTACACGTCTTGTACTTTGAATTGTGGGAAGTTAGATCTAAGGCAGTGAATCATTTTGTTGTACTCTTCTAGCTATTAGTAAAATACATGGGGCTATTTATTTGTCTTTTAAAGAAAGAACAGGGTCGATCTCTCCATAAAAAGATCATTCTGTGGATAATTACACATCTTGTACTTCGAATAGCATGAAAGCATGTCTAAGGACACGAATCATTCCGTTATACTCTTTCTTCGACCCATTAGAAAAATACCCAGAGCTATTTACTTGTGCATTAAAGAAAAAACAGGGCCATATCTCATTAAACGAATCATTCTATGGATTGTTAAGCACCATGTACTCCGAATAGCACGAAAACATATCTTAGGCCGCGAATCATTTTTTCTTCACTCGTCTACCCATAAGAAAAATACCCAAGGTTATTTCCTTGTCCTTTAAAGATACAACGTTGTCTTATCTTTTTAAAAGAATCATTTCATAGATAGTTACATTTCTTGTACTTTGAATAGCAGGAAAACATATCTAAGGCCGTGAATTAGTATTTTGTACTTTTCAAGCCATTAGTAAAATACTCGTGGCTATTTACTTGTCCTTTAAAGAAAAAACAGGGTCATGTCTCTTTAGAAAGAATCATTTTGTGGATAGTTACACGTCTTGTGCTTCAAATAGCATGAAAACATATCTAAAGCCGTGAATGATTTCGTTGTACTCTTCTAACCACTAAGAAAACACGTAGGCAGTTAAGCGTCTTGTACTTTGAATAGCACCAAAACATATCTTAAGTTGAGAATCATTCTTTTGTACTCTTTGAGCCACTGGAAAAATACTCAAGGCAATTTCCTTATCCTTTAAAGAATGAATGAGGTTATATCTCTTCAAAAGAATCATTTTAAAGATATCTAAGGCTGTGAATTATCCCATTTTACTCTTCAAGCCATTAGAAAAGTACTCGGTGCTATATACTTGTGCTTTAAAGATAGAACGTGGTCATATCTCTTTAAACGAATCATTCGGTGGATTGTAAAGTGTATTGTACTTCAAATGGCACAAAAACATATCTTAGGCCATTAATCATTCTTTGGTACTCTTATAGCCATTAGAAAAATACCCAAGGCTATTTATTTCCCCTTTAAAGAAAGAATGGCGCCATATCTCTTTAAAAGAATCATTTCGTAAATAGTTACATGTCTTGTACTTCGAATAAAAGGGAAACATATCTAAGGTTGTACTCTTCTAGCCATTAGTAAAATACCTAGGCCGATTCATTTGTCCTTTAGAGAAATAATGGGGTCATATTAGTTTAAAAGAATCATTTCGAGGATAGTTACCCGTCTTGTACTTTGAATAACATGAAAACATATCTAAGACTACGATTTATTCCATTGTACTCTTCAAGCCATTAGAAAAATACCCAGAGGTATTTACTAGTAGTTTAAAGAAACAACGGAGTTATATCTCTTTAAAAGAATCATTACATAGATAGTTACACATCTTGTACTTCAAATAGCATGAAAACATAGCTAAGGCTACGAATCATTCTGTTACACTCTTCAAGCCATTACAGCAATTTTCGTGGCTATTTACATGTGCTTTAAAGAAAGAACATGGCTATATCTCTTTAAATGAATCATTTCATTGATAGTCACATGTCTTTGTACTTCGAATAGCATGAAGACATATCTAAGGCTGCAAATTATCCTGTTGTACTCTTCAAGCCATTAGAAAGGTAAGCAGTGCTATTTACTTGTACTTTAAAGATAGAACGGGGTTCATATCTCTTTAGAAGAATCATTCCGTAGATAGTTACATGTCTTGTACTTTGAATAGAATGAAAACATATCTAAGGCTACAAATTATTCCGTTGTACTCTTCAAGCCATTAGAAAAATACCCAGAGCTATTTACTTGTACTTTAAAGAAAAAAATGGTCATATTTGTTTAAACGAATTATTCAATGGATAGTTAAGCGTCTTGCTCTCTGAGTAGCAGGAAAACATGTTTAGGCCGTGAATCATTCTTTAGTACTCTTCTAGCCAGTAGAAAAATAGCCAAGGCTATTTCCTTCTCCTTTACAGATAGAACTGGGCCATATCTCTTTAAAAGAATGATTCTATAGATAGTAACATGTGTTGTACATCGAATAGTACGAAACTAGATCTAAGCCTGTGAATCATTATGTTATACTCTTCTAGCCATTAGCAAAATACACAGGGCTATTTATTTGTGCTTTAAAGTAAGAACAAGGTCACATCTCTATAAAAAATCATTCTGTGGATAATTACACGTCTTATACTTCGAATAGCATGAAAACATGTCTAAGGATGCGAATCATTCCGTTGTACTCTTCAACCCATTAAAAAAATACCCAGATCTATTTAGCTTTGCATTAAAGAAAGAACGAGGTTATATCTCTTTAAACGAATCATCTGTGGATAGTTAAGCATCATGTACTTTGAATAGCGTGAAAACATATCTTAGGCCGCAAATCATTTTGTTGCACTCGTCTACCCATAAGAAAAGTACCCAAGGTTATTTCCTTATCCTTAAAAGATAGAACGGGGTTATATCATTTTAAAAGAATCATTTCGTAGATAGTTACATGTCTTGTACTTTGAATAATGGGAAAACATATATATGGCCATGAATCAGTCCTTTGTACTTTTTGAGCCATTAGTAAAATACTCGTGACTATTTACTTGTCCTTTAAAGAAATAATGGTGTCATATCTATTTAGGAAGAATCATTATGTGGATAGTTACACATCTTGTGCCTCAAATAGCATGAAAATATATCTAAGGGCGTGGATGATTGTGTTGTAATCTTCTAACATTGAAGAAAACACATATGTAGTTAAGCATCTTGTACTCCAAATAGCATGAAAACATATCCACTACTACAGAAAAGGAGAAAAAAATAAGGAATACGCGTCGGTTTCTCGGACAAACGACACGTAAACTATACGCGGTGGCAATTTTGAAAATAAAGATCACGCAATAGGCGTCGGTTCTTTGTATACACAATGGGCCTCAGTTGCTAGTTGGCAATCGATGCCCATTAATATATCATACATGTTAGTCCCTGTCGGAACCGACGTATATTAACAAATAGGAGTCGGTCCCTCGGAACCGAAGGGACTGATGCCTTTTCTTCTGTTTTTAAACTAAAATCTAGACTTCACGACGGGTATCTCACAGTAGCGCACTCACCCCTAATATTCATCCTTCTCCCTAAAATTCTTATCTCAACCACATTTCACTCCATAAAATACATTTGAAGACTAACAGCAGCATCGATTTTAGCCTTCAATCACATTTTGGCCCTCTAAATCCCTAGATCTCTGCCTGTCCGGCGAGAGACGAGGGTGGTGAAGGACGCGGTGGCTGGTGGGGGCTTTAAGGGTCGATATTTTGGTAATTTCATAGTATTACCATCTTCTTAAGTACATTGTTCATGATTTCTTAGCTAACCAACTTATTTCTTTGAGTGTGCAGGTGGGCAGCGGTGGCGGCGAAGGGTTTTCTCCACATCTTGATGGTATAAGGTAATTTTTATCTATTTCTTAGTTTTATTGTGTGAGAGATATTTAATTTTGAATTTAGAAATTATGATTTTTAGGGTTTTTGTTAATATATGTAAAGATGTGTATTGTGTTTTATTTGGTAGGAATGTGAAATTTTTTGGTTTTTGTTAATATTGGTAAAGATGTGTATTTTTATTTGGTAGTTATATGAAATTTATTGGGCTTGTTTGTAAAATATATATATTTATGCATTGTTATGGGCATATATGATTTAGGTAGATACTTATGAAATTTGAGATTGGAGGAATGGAATTTGTTCACTCTATAAGTAATTGAGCAATTTTACACTCTAAATGTTAAATGAAATGCCTCACAACAATTTTGTAGAAAGTTTTCCACACTATTGTACGTAGTATTTTATACATAAATTAATATTATTGCTTTAAACTAAAATGGTAATGCGAATACATAAGTAATTAATAAGTGTTGAAATTTAAATAAAGTAAAGTAATCAAATAATCTAAAAATTATTTGATTATTTTGATGTCAATAGAAGAGCGTAAAAACATTGTGTCATGACCCGTAATACTTTAAGGAATGTAAATACTAATGTAATATTTCTTTAGTTAAATTTCAGTATATTCAAGCGAATATAGATGAGGTTCGGGAATTATGGGTTGGGTACTTTCTCTAAAATTGTTTGTGATTTTTAGTCTTCACTATTGACTGTAGTTTGAGTTTTATAAAGACAGTGAATACTAGAGGGGTATATATATATATATATAGCAATATAGTAATTGATTTTTGGAGTACTTTCATTTATATTCCATGGTTAGTTTTATTTTTATTCAATGGTTTATTTACGCTAGCTTATTTTGTAGTAGTATTTGTAGATTCATTTATATCAAGTTGGTGATAATTGCTTTAAATTGTATGTAAATTGTTGGTGTTGGTGCTACTTTTTCTTGGCTAGTTGTGGAGGCATTTGTTGTTTTAGGGTCACAGGAAAAATGGCAGAATTTGATCTGGTGTAATTTATATTAAAAAATAATTTGGCTTCGGTTGTTCTACAACAATTGACGCCTCTAGTTATATTAAAATTTAAAAAACATTTATATATTTTTACTATAGGCGTCGGTTGCTGAAATGAAACCGACGGCTAAGTTTTACTATAGCCGTCGGTTGCTGAAATGAAACCGACGGCTAAGCTTTACTATAGGCGTCAGTTTCTATCCAACAACCGATGCCTCTAGTCCATCTTTAGGCGTCGGTTGTAAGATAACAACCGACACCTATTGTCAATTTAGGTGCCGACAAATGACCGACGCCTATCCTCTTAGAATGAACGTCGGTTACATATGCATCGATGAATAAACTGACGCGTGATAGTAATTACAACCGAAGCCTATTAGGCTTTTCTATAGTAGTGATCTTAGGTTGAGATTCTTTATTTTGTACTCTCCTAGCTATTAGAAAAATACTCAAGGAAATTTCCTTATCCTTTAAGGAAAGAACGGGGTCATATCTCTTTAAAAGAATCATTTCTTGGATAGTTACATGTCTTTGTACTTTGAATAGCATGAAAACATATCTAAGGCTGTGAATTATCCCCTTGTACTCTTCAAGCCATTAGAAAAGTGCCCGGCGCTATTTACTTGTGCATTAAAGATAGAACGGGGCCATATCTCTTTAAACGAGACATTCGGTGGATTGTAAAGTGTCTTGTACTCGAATAGCACGAAAACATATCTTAGGCCATGAATCATTCTTTGGTACTCTTCTATCTATTAGAAAAATGCCCAAGGCTATTTCCTTCCCTTTAAAGAAGGAACGGCTCCATATCTCTTCAAAAGAATTATTTCATAAATAGTTACATGTCTTGTGTAGTGACCCTCTCCACTTTGACATAATATTTGTCCGCTTTGGTCCGAGCCCGCATGGTTTTTCTCTTAGATTTTCACCCAAAAGGCTTTATATCAGTTGAATTTAGTCTCTTAACTTATAAACTAGTCTCACTTTCTCTACCCAAGTGATGTGGGATTGAGGTTATTACAATCACCCCACCAAAGGGGGCCCAAAGTCCTCATTGGCCACATTTTCAATTGGGCTTTCCTCTGATACCAAGTTGTAAAGCCCCAAATTTAGGAAACCCGAGACGCAATCTTATCTTTAAAATTTTCTTTAAATGTGGAAAATCTCATTAATAATTGATAAAAGGAATTTGTCTAAAAAAATTTAAAATTCAACAATCAAATAAATGAATAATTTGGAATCCTAAAGAACATTTAATAGCAACTCTAAATTTAGCTTCTAGTAGCCTTCATCCATCGACCCGTCATCGGCTCCAAAACTTGAAACTGTTAGTTTGAAAGAATGAGTATAAACTATACTCAGTAGACTGGAGTATATTAATCAATTCATATCATAAATATAACATATAAACATACATTTAGTTATCTCTTGGGGAATCTTGTCTTTGAGAACAAGCATTATAAATGAATAAATGTTCTCCTTCTTATGCATTAAAGCAGATATGCATGTAAATAGATCTTAAGCATATAATGATATGCAATCTTTCTTATACTCACACACTCGCATGCAACATTCATAATATAAATCAATTAATAATGCACAAAATGTTAGGAAAACACTTTTAGAAAATAAGAGTCTACCTTCACTTTGCGAGTTTGAACTACCCTTGCAAGAATCTTATTTGTTTCTTGATCTCCGCGCCTTGTCTAATTAAAAGAAATTAAATTAGTTTAGAATTGTAAAAATAAATCTTTATGGAAAGAAATATAAACTTTAGGGATTGAATTGAAATTCTGAAATAGTTTAGGACTGGGACCAAAAGGTGAATGCTAAACTTTAAGGTGGAATATATGAAAATAGGAAGTTGAGAACCCTATTTAACTTAGCTAAAAATGTTTAGAACTTAATAGGTAAATCTGGAAACTTGTGGGGGCCTGGGTGCAAAATTAATTTAATATGATATATCCAGTTCTTGAACTCCAATGCAGCAGAAACCCAGTTTCAGAAATCAAGAATAGAGAGTGTTCAAGAGGGCTAGCACACAGGGCTGCTTGTGAAGGAATTGATGCCGGCGAGTGAAATTTCGGCATGAGGGTGATGAGGAATCGTGTTTCTAATCTCGTAGGTCTGTGGGTAAGACTCGGTAATGGGTTTAAATGAGTTTAAAGGTGTATGAGGGTGGTGGCTGGCGGTGTAGCATTCTAGCGTGGCTGTGACGAGCCACTGCCGGGGTTGACGCAGAGGAGAGGGTGGTGGTGTAGGCGTGAGGATTATGTATATCTATCTATGTGTGTAATGAATGTGTCTCTCTATGTAAATTGCTATATATGCAACTGGGTTCTTGGGTGTGTGTGTGTGTGTGTGTATATATATATATATATATATTTGAATCACGCGTACACTCAGGCAATGAAAAGGGGAAATAATAGAGTGGAGAATATTGTTTTTCTTTCTGATTCGAGAATGCACCCAATAGTTTGCTGAAAACTTGTCGAGTTCACGTGAAATAGAAGCATATTTATAGGCTATAAATGATTAGTTTCCTATATGGATTTGAAGATAGAATTCTAGTGCATATGAATTTCATGTGTAATGGTAGTTGAAGTTGGACGGAATATGAAGTAGTTATGGGCCAAAATAATTGGAGTTAGGACTATATGGAATAGTTTGAAGTAAAGTTTATTTGGCGGAAAAGATTTAGAGATTTTAGAAAAAATAAATCGTTTAATATAAAAATTTAATTAATCTTTACATATGACTAGACGAGAGCCAAGAGCGATCTTTGAAAAAGGCAAGATTATAGCGACGCGTCATTATTATGTCTATATATTTGGCTAAGATATCTTCTTCTCTTTCCCATATAGCCTCATCCCGACCATGCCTACCTCACTGGACTTTGACTAGAGGGACCTCTCTATTTCTTAAAATATGGACTTTCCTTTCAATAATTCATGCAGGTGCCTCTTCATAAGATAAATCTTTCTGAACATCAATTGTCTGAAATTTGATGTTAGGGAAGGCACTTTAACTATGAAATTTGATGAGGAAGTGATTCACTTTGATATTTTTAATGCCATGAAACATCTGGAAGATGCATGTTCTCTGTTTGCAATTAATGTGATTAATCTTTTGGTGCAAGATATAACGATCCACTCCACTTTGATATGATATTGTCTACTTTTGGCCTAGCCCGTACAGTTTTGCTCTTAACTTAAGAACTGGTCTCCTTTTTTCTACCCAAGCGATGTGGGATTGAGGCTAAGAGACCCACTCCATCTGACATTAGACCCAAGAGAAAAACTGTACAGGCTAGACCCAAAGCAGACAATATCATGCCAAAGTAAAGCGGGACGTTACAGATAGTATCAGAGCAGAGCCCAACTGGACGATGTGGGATTGTGACAGCCTCGATCCCACATCGCTTGGGTAGAAAAAAGGAGATCAGTTCTTAAGTTAAAAGATTCATTCCCTCTGACGAGGTCTTTTGGGTGAGAACCCAAAAGTAAAACCGTGCGGGCTGGGCCAAAGCAGATAATATCATGTCAAAGTGGAGCAGGTAGTTACAGAAACTGTAACACTCTAAATTCTAAGCACCTGAGACACTACCAAATCTATTCTATGTCTTTATAAAATACGGAAAAGAGGTCGTTTGTTAAAAATAAGTGCGAAAAATTTTTCTTTATTTAGAATAAAAAACATAATATTTCTTTAAAACCAAAGTTCACTAATATCAAATAAATCCATTGTCAACATTAACAGAATGATCAAACTTTAGGAAAATAACATTGTCAATAATAAAAAAAAAAGGGACATCAACTATTAAACACTTATTCCTTTTCTTTTTTCTCAATTGTCATCTCCGGTCGAGTCACTGCCAGTTCCAAAAACTGAAATATTTTGAAATAAAAGGGTGATTGTTTCGGAGAAACACTTAGTATATTCCCGCGCACTAACTTTTAAACATGCAATTCATACTATGCAAGTAAACACATGTACAAATGCAAGTTATACATGTGAGCCCGCCAAAATGACGGAGCATGGCTCCAAATTAAGATGAGCTGGGCATGTGGGCTCCTGGTTAAGGTGATCTAAGTTTGTGGACCTGTTAAAATGGCCAGCTGAGCCTAGAGCTCCCGATTAAAGTGAGCTAGCCATGTGGGCTCCTGATTAAGGTGAGCTAATTATGCACATACTTTCATATCAATATCATAAATCATATAATCACATGCATATTCACGTAATGTGTAATTGCATCATATTTTCATAAAAATGTGCGTACATAACTTTGGAAAAACAACTTTAGTAAAGAATCTACCTTGTTATACTTTCCTTTTTCGAGTTTGAGCTATAAGTCACTAGCATGTTAAATCCCGAATCTCGTCTAGACAAAATATTAAATAACTTAAGTTAGAAATTTTGAAAATATTTAAACTAAATAAAAGTATGGACTTAAGTGGTGAACTTTAAAAGTTTTGGACTAAAACATAATTTAATAAAAAGTTTAGAGTTAAAATTCATTTTTCAAAACGCTTGGGACTAGAAGAGAGATTTTACCAAAACCTTGAGGACCAAAACGAATAAAATGGAAACTTTAGGGATCTAAAAGGAGTTTTTAAAATATCGGGGACTAACATAGATAAGACCAAAACCTTGTGACTGAAACTAGCCAACTAATAATTTTAGGGGACTGAAATGGACTAGATGAATTTTGTGAGAGTGATTCCCATGGAATAAAAATGTTTGGACCAATAAAACACTGGACAGAGACTCTAGGGATCGAAATAGCACATAACAAAACTCAAGGGCCTGGAGTGCAAATCAAATTTAACCAAAATCCCTAACTCCTCTTTGCCCAATTCGTTCAAATGCAAAAATGGAAAAGGCAGGGAGTGGGCAATCGATGGTGATGGGGTTCGGGAATGGTTCGTGGGACTTTGGTTTGCAAGACACGAGAGGCCGCGGCTCGAGTGTGGGTTCGAGAGGGCTGGGGTCGACGCTTGGCGTGGGTTCAAATGACCAAGGTCGCGGGTTCAAGAATGGTTCGCGTAACGGGTCTTTGGGTTCGAGAATAAACAATGGGTTTGACGGCAAGGAATCGAGGGCTGGCTTGTGGTTTCAGGTGAGTCAAAGGGTTCCTTTTTTGCTTTTGATTTCTGGTTGAAATGGTGGCAAACTGGGGCTGGAAGAGATGGACGTCAGTGGTGGTTGCTTCTGGCTTTGTTTCTTTTGTTTGGGTTGTATGGTCTGAAGGGGTGAAGGAGGCTCGGTGATGAATCGGGTTCTACTCTAAGGCTCGTGGAAAGGCAGTAGTGACTGCTAGAGGATGCGCGTGTGTATGTATCCATGTATAAATATTCATGTATATGTACGTGTAAATGTGCAGTGATCTGAAATTTCCAGTGTATAATGGGTGTGTGTACACCTGATGCTGTGTGTATATGTATTTTAGTGTAGGTATGAATGTAATTGTAGGAGATGGGTTTGTGTTTGTATGTACTGTGAGTTTATGAATTGCTTAAATGTCTTTCTGGGCGTGTGTGTGTATATGAACGAGTGTGTGAATTTTACTCAGATGTGTGACCCGTTTCTTGCTGGGTTTCCTTGCTTTTGTTGTGTTTTCTAGGAATTAAATGCCTCTATATGTACACAAAAGGAATGTTTGCTGAGAATCACTGAGAATTATTAGGAGATTTAGGGAGTTGGAGAGATACTGCTTGAGTTTTGCTTCAGTTGTTGAGAATCAGATAGTTTGAGCTGCTTTGAGCTGCTCAACGTGGGTTCAAAGAGAGTTGAAGGAGTCCAAGTCTTGTTTGGCTCAGCTCAAAGTAATTTGGGCTCCAAATTGGCTCAGAATCTGTTGGCTTATAATGACTTTAAAAAAACAAAAATGGACTTACGTATTGGACTAGAAAATTTGGGCATGGAATATAGAAATATAACTTGGGCTTCATGTGAGCTAAAAATTTGGACCCGAATCTAATATTTGGTAGTAAAATCCAATTTACCATAAGCTTGCATTTTTCTTTAGAGTAAATTAGACGAGAGACTTGAATTCTTTAAAACTTTGATCGTGACCAAATTTTAAATAATGGATTAGGGTGGTCGCGATACGTTAGAATTTCTTTTTTAAAACTTTAAGTAGATAATTTTTATTTATGAAAATCTGGTCACTACAACCCATTTCCACTTAATTTAATTTCGTCCTCGAAATTCAGCTTACTTCTGTTAACTCCGGATATTTCTACAGTATATCCGTTTCTCTTTCCCACATAGCCTCTTCACTGCTGTGGTCCCCCCTCACCGAATCTTAACTAATGGAATCTCACGATTACTCAACACATGCAGTTTTCTGTCAAGTATGGCAGTCGGAGCTTCATCATAAGTAAGATCTTCCCATCCTTGACTGAGTGAACATTTACCACATGAATTGGGTCAGGAACGTATTTCCTCAACATGGATACATGGAATACGTCACTGCCGAAAGTTTTTGGAGGCAATGCTAAGCGATACGCCATGTTCCCAACTCTTTCCAATATCCCAAATAGGCCGATGTACCTCGGTCTCAGCTTTCCTTTCTTACCAAAATGAATTACACCCTTCATTGGCGCCACTTTGAGAAATACTTTCTCCCCGACCTGGAAATCTATGCTTTTCCTTTTTTGATCGGCATAGCTTTGCTGTCGGTCTTGTGCAACTTAATCCTTGCTCTGATCTTTTCATTAGCTTGAACCATTTTCTTGACCAACTCAGACCCCAACATCTTTCTCTCGCCGACTTCGTCCCAATAAATTGGTGAACGACATCGCCGGCCATATAAAGCTTCGTATGGGGCCATACCGATGGTTTCCTGAAAGTTGTTGTTATAGGCAAACTCGACCAACGGCAGATGAGTTTCCCAACTACCACCCAAATCCAAAACACATGCCCTCAACATGTCCTCCAATATCTGAAAAGACTATCCATCTGTCTGATGGTAGTAGGCTGTGCTGAAATTCAGCGTAGTGTCCATCGCGGTCTATAATGACTTCCAAAACCTTGAAGTAAATCGTGGATCCCTGTCCGACACGATGGATACCGGCACTCTATGAAGTCGCACAATTTCCTTGACGTAGATCTCAGAAAGTTGATCCAAGTGAAGATTCATATGGACTGGTAGGAAATGAGCGGATTTTGTTAGTCGGTCCACAATAACCCAAATGGCATCATGCTTACTCGCCGATCTAGGGAGACCCACCATCAAACCCATGGCAATTTTTTTCCCATTTCCACTCTAGAATCTCTAAAGGATTCAGCATCCCTGATGGTCGCTGATGCTCAGCTTTTACTTGTTGGCACACTAGGCATTTCGCAAAAAACTTGGCGATACTTACCTTCATGTTTCTCCACCAGAAGGTTAAGCGCAATTCTCTGTACATCTTAGTACCTCCTGGATGTGCTGCATACGGGGCAGAATGAGCTTCAGTCAAAATCTCATCCTGGAGATCATTGTTTCTGGGCACGTATAGGCAACCAGTAAACGTCAGAGCGCCGTCAGAGGAGGATTCAAACCCCTTTCTCCTACCTGTTCCGGCCCCAACTCTTATCTTTTCCAGGAATGTATCATCATTCTGTGCCGTAACAACTCTGTCTCTTAATTCTGGTTTGACCGTCAAACTGACAATCACTACCGATCCCAGTCTCTGCGATACAACTACTTTGATCCTCAAATTCTCGAAATCATTAATCAGCTGGTCTTGAACTATGCCAAGTGCTGATAACTGACCCATGTTTTTCCTACTCAAGGTATCTGCGACTACGTTAGCCTTACCTGGATGGTATAGGATATCACAGTCATAATCCTTGACCAGTTCCAACCATCTTCTTTGCCTTATGTTTAACTCCTTCTAAGTGAAGAAGCACTTGAGGCTATTATGATCAGTACAAATCTCACATTTACTCCTGTATAAGTAATGACGCCAGATCTTTAGAGCATGCACTACAGCGGCAAGTTCAGAGATCATGGGTCAGATAGTTCCCTCATAGGGTTTCAATTGCCTAGACGTGTAGGCAATCACCTTACCCTTCTACATCAAAACGCATCCTAACCCCAGTTTTGATGCATCGCTATGGATTACAAATCCATTGGAGCCACCGGTTTTCGTATTTGTCTGTCCAAACGAACTTCTCACCCTTTCGGTTGAGCTGCATCATTGGACCTGCTATCTTGGAAAACCCCTCTATGAATTGCCGGTAATACCTGGCCAAACCTAGAAAGCTTCGAAGACCAATTAGTAATAGCCTCAACCTTAGCAGGGTCCACCTCAATCCCCCTGGCTGTCACCACATGGCCTAGGAAACCTACGCAATCCAGCCAAAATTCACACTTCTTGAATTTGGAGTACAACCTTTCCCTCTGTAGAGTTTCCAGCACAATCTTTTGATGTTTGACATGCTATTCCGAGCTCTTCGAGTATATTAGGATGTCATCGATGAACATGATGACAAACCTATATAAGTACTCGTGGAACACTCTGCTCATCAAGTCCATAAATACCGCTGGGGCATTTGTCAGACTGAAGGGCATTATTGTAAATTCATAACACCTGTAATGGGTTCTGAACGCCATTTTAGGTTTATCTGCTGACTTGATCTTCAGCTAGTGGTAGCCTGACGTCAAGTCAATCTTGGAAAAGATAGCTGCTCTCTTCAGCTGATCAAACAGATCTTCAATCCTCGGGAGTGGGTATTTGTTCTTAATCGTCAACTTGCTCAGTTCACGATAGTCAATACACATCTTCATACTCCCATCATTCTTCTTTACAAATAGGACCGGTGCTCTCTAAGAAGACACACTTGGCCTGATAAACCCCTTCTCCAAAAGTTCCTCTATTTGAACTTTTAACTCCTGCAGTTCCTTCGGTGCCATCAGATAAGGAGCTTTGGGGATAAGAACGGCCCTTGGTACCAGATCGATAGCAAATTCTACTTGTCTATCGGGTGCAATACCTAGCAGATCCTGGGAAACTCATCGGGGTACTCGCACGCCATTGGTACGCTGTCCAGAGATATATCTTTAGAAGATTTTCCTCAAAGGCTAACTAAATACCCCTCGTAGTCTTCCTTTGCTAATATCTTATTCACTTTGAGGGCCAAGATAAGGTGGGGTACTGCCTTAGTCTTTGACCCATAAAAGTTAAACTACTCGTTCCCATCTTTTTCGAAAAACCACTTTTTTTCATGACAAATTATGGTAGCCCGACTAGCGCTTAACCAGTCCATTCCCAAAATTATGTCGAAGTCTTTCATATTAATCACGTTTATATCAGCTTTAATTATCATGGCGTCAAAGTCTATCTGTACTGCCCTAGCAATCTCATATGTATCAATTAATCCACCTCATGGCATACTAACCTCAAGTACGCTACCAGTTTTCTCCCCTACCATGTTTAATCTAGCTAGGCATGTAACAGATATAAATGAATGCATAGCACTAGAATCAATCAAGACATATACAGGAGTGCCTGAGACAGATAGTATACATGCTATCACGTCTGGGTCCTCTACGACGTCTTCTTGGGTCATGCCAAAGATCATGGCTTTCCCGTTCTTCGTCTGATTTGTGCCCTTGCTTGGCCCACCGTCTTTACACTAGTAGGCAAAGTGACCTAGCTCGCCACAATAGTAATAGACATGCTGCCCCTTTCTACACTCCCCAGGGTGGTACTTCTTGCATTTCTGGCATTGAGGGGATGCAATACTCTTCTGACCACCACTTGGCCCCGTGTTCTGCCTCTTGTGCTGTCCCAATCTATGGTTTCTGCTCCTGCTCTGGTCAGACCACTTCCTTTTCCCGTGATCCTGCTGAGCAGACCTATCCCTGACCTTCATCCCTGAGTAGGCAACAGTCTGAGCCTTTTTCACTACCGTACCATAGGTACAGAGATCAAAGGCGCTAACGATCTACTGAATCTCAAGTGGTAGCCCCCTTTTGAAGCTTCAGGCCTTCATATGCTCAGTGCTCACTAGGTGCGGGGTAAAACGGGATAACTCCTTGAACTTCTTTTCATAAGTTGTGATGTCCTTGTCCTCTTGCATAAGTTGTAGAAACTCCACCTCCTTATGGTCACGGAGGGCTTGGGGAAAGTACTTATCCGTTATCTCAGTTTTGAATGGATTAATCCCAATTGCCTCAAGTCCCTTGTTTCCGAAAAATGTTTTATGTCAGTCTCTCGAGTTTTGATTGTTTCATATTAGTCTTGAGGGGTTATTAGTTTTCAAATTGTGCCCAAATCTTTACTTTTCGGCCCATTTCAATCCTTGTGGTTTTACTAATGGTTAAGGCGATACAAAAGTACCAATTTCATCTGTTCTAGTCCCTTAAGTTTTGAAAACCCATGTTTCAGTAATCAAAGTTTCAATTTTGTACATTTCAGTCCCTAGAGTTTTATAGATTTATATTTTGAGCCAAAACTTTCAAAGAGCACAACCTAACTTCATACTTTATTTAGTTTTAAATATTTTCAAAATTTCTAACTTGTATTATTATTTATTTTGTAGACGAGGCGCGTGAGTTGACGCATAATTGATTGTCCGTAAGCTCAAACTCAAAAAGGAAAGCAACCTAAGGTAGATTCCTTTTCTAAAGTCATTTTCAAAGCAATGTGCGCACGTTTTTATGAAAATTATGATGCAATTACATTTATGTGTTTATGTATTTACGTATGTATTTATGATAGGATATGAAAGTATACACATAATTAGCTCACCTTAATCGAGAGCACATATATTTAGCTCACCTTAACTGGGAGCCCATAGACTTAGCTCGCCTTAACCGGAAGGCCACAGGCCTAACTCACCTTAATCGGGGGTTCTAGGCTTAGCTCGCCATTTTGGCTGGCTCACAGATATAATAGCATGTGTACATGTTTTACTTGCATAACATGAATTGCATGTTTAAAAGTATGTGTGCGGGAATCTACTGAGTGTTTCTTCGAAATACTCACCCTTTATTTCAAAACATTCGAGGTCTTGAAAATGGAAGCGACTCGACTGGGAATGGCGATTGAGAAAAATGAAAATGAATAAATGTTTATTTGTAAATGTTTTTGTTTAATTTTATAGACCCTGTTGCTATTTCAAAGTTGAATATTTTGACAATGGTTTGAGTGTTTGTTAGTTCTTTGACAATGGTTACATTGGAAATTATTTATGCAATATTAGTAAGTTATTTGAAAAAAAAAATTCCGCACTTATTTTATATAAATGTCAAATTTCCACTTTTATTAAAGAAGTTTAGTAGCGTCTCGAGTGCTTAGAACTCGGGGCGTTAAAGCAAGCAACAAGCAAGTTGGTAGATTTTCTCTATATAAGGAGCATTCTTGTGGTCATTCAAGAACAATTTTGTGTTGAGCAAAATGAGTGAGGAAACAAGGAACAAAGTAGAGGCAATTTCATAGATTTATACTTGAATCTATGCCGGGTTCTATCTATTTATGTTGCTTTACTTTGATTATGTTCTAAGCATTTTTGTACTAAGGTTGAAGATGAAACCCTTTTGAAAATGTAATTGTTTGGGTATTAGATTAATTCTATTAGTATGAAACATTTATGGCTCTTCCGATCTTTTCATTAATCAATCCGATAGATCTTTCATCTTTAATATCAAGTATTATTGATAGTTAGAAACTTGGCTAATCATTTCACGCTTGGATTTGGTTGTTAAGTAATTATCTTTGATTCATCATTTTCTCTAAATTGATACGAAGAATGCTTAGATAGTTTAGTAAAAGAAGCAAAGAAGAACCTACTTTAGAATTTCTTAAAACCGATCTTAATTGCTAAATCTGTAGGCAACAATAGATTGATTTCGACTTGTTACTTGAAATTGGGAATTAATAGATACTTACTTAGTAAATTTTTGAATGTGGTGGATTCGAAAATCTTAGTAATTCTCTTTTCATTAATCAAAACTTGTTAAAACTTATTGCCTTTAGTTTTTTTCATTTCACTCTATCTTAAATCTAACAAACTTATTTTTTTTTTGTCAACTAGCTAGAAGTAAACTAAGGAAGACTAGTTTATACTTTCATAATCATCTTTGTATTCCTCATGGGATCGACCTCGTTATTCACATTTCTATATTCCAATTGATTTGTGCACTTACTAGTATTTAAAATTGATACAATAAGTTTTTGGCGCCGTTGCCAGGAAATGCTATTTGAAAGTTAATTTAGTCATATCTAGTTTTGCTCTTGAGTAGTTATCATTTAGGGATTATTTATTTTTCATTTTCCTTGTGTAATAGTTTATCTTTGGGAGTCTTCTAGTAGGAAATTAAAGTCACTTCAATTGAGCATACAATGTTGAAGGAAGAGCTCGTGGAAGAATCAAGGACAAATACAAGCAAACTAAACTGGGTCGCTTACTTTCTCTTCTCTTAGTAATTTCTCCTACATGACTTATGTGGTATACTACTCTGTTTCATTTTATTTTCTCATAATTTTGCTTTTCATATTAGTTACTTCATCTATTGGTGGGTGTTCTTTTTCATAATAGTATTAGGATTACTTTTTATTGTCAAAGACCTTAGGAAACATAAAAGATTTTTGTTGTGATATGAATATTTGCAATATTGGGAAGGCTTTGTCAAAAGGCTATTAACACACCTAAGGAAATTGGTTTTTAATTAGGCCAATTGTGGCATGTCCAATTACCTAGAAGCCTAAACGGTTGAGCATTATTCAATTTTACAACACTTAATAAAAATATAGTGTCGTTGACCTTTTTATGCAAACTTGGGAGTGAAATTTAAATAATCGTTTGGTTAGAAGAAGTTTCTCTTTAAGTGATATTCAAGTTGAACCAGTAGTAACCATGGGTGAGTACATTGAAAATCCTAGAGATCTAGAAAATCCACAAGAGCAAGAAAAAACCCTTCTTGAATACTTCTCTCCCGTCTCAAGCAATTCTCCATCTTGCATAGTCTTGCCACAAACTAATGCAATCCATTTTGAGCTCAAACCATCTGTAATTCAACTTTTACCATCCTTTTATGGTTTACAGAAGGAGGATCCATACGTTTATGCCAAGGAATTTCTAGAAATTTATTCAACTTTTCATTTTTAAAACTTCTATAATGAGTCAGTTCGACTTAGACTTTTTCCATTTTCTCTCATAGATAAAGCAAAAGCTTGGTTAGATTCTCTCCCTGTAGGAACAATTACTAGTTGGGATCAACTTGTTAACAAATTTTTGTCAAAATTTTTCCTAATGTCAAAAACTGACCACCTTAGGAGAGAAATTTTTGAATTTTTTCAAAAAGAAGGTGAAGAATTTTATGAATATTGGGAGAGATTCAATGAATTGATTTTAAAATGTCCGCATCATGGTTTCGAAATATGGAGACTTGTGAAATATTTATATGATGGTTTGACTCCATCAAATCGTCAAATGATACAATCTATGCATAGGGGAAAATTTTTACATCTCTGAGGGCAAGAAGCATTGGAGGCTCTTGAGTCATTGGCCGTTAATTCTCAACAATGGAATTTTTTGGATTCTAGAGCAAAACCTAGTGGACCTAAGAGAGGTGAAATTTCTGAAATGAAAGATGACATAGATGTGAAAACTACTTTGTCCAATTTGAATAAGAAAGTTTGAAGTATTATTCTTGAGTCAATCCATAAATAGGAATGAGGTGTGTGCCTTATGTCAAAATTCTTCCCATCATGTTCAGTCATGTCGTCTATTGCCTACCTATCAAGAAGCTTTTCCTGAATAGGCTAATGTATTTCATTCTTATGGTAGATCATCTGATAGTCCATTTTCTGCCACATAGAACCCAAATTGGAGAAATCATCCAAATTTCTTATGGAAGCAACACCAACCTTTAATGAATCAAAGCGGCATCAATTTAGTATTCCAAATCAAAACTCTGCTCACTTTAATTCATCTTATCCTCAAAATGTTCATCAAAATTCTGTACCAGTCAAAAGAAAACTTCTCTAGAGATACCTTACAACAGTTCATGCAATCAACCCAACAATCCATTCTAAAACTTGAAACACAAATACGAGAACTTGCTACTACTGTAACAGAAAGAGAAAAGGGAAGCTTCTAAGTCAACCCGTTCCCAATCCCAAAGGTCAATATGGGGTAGGATCATCGACTTCCAATGAAGAGGTTAAATCCATAACCACTCTTAGGTCAGGAAAAACTATAACCAAACATGATTATCTACCTCAGCTTGAGAAAGAAAGTGACATGAACCGGTCTGATAGTTCAAAACCCAAACAATCAATTAAATATGACAATCAGCCTTATGTTTCATTCCAAAGCTCTATTTCTTGAAAGACTTGTTCCTAACAAGAAAGACGCCCAATATAATGACATTTTAGAGGTATTCAAGCAAGTTAACATTAACATTCCATTCTTCGATGCTATAAAACATGTGCCTGCTTAGATATAGATTTTAAGTTAATGAGAACTGAAGAGTATTATTATCTTTTTATTTTAAGTAAAAATGTGAGATTTGAAGTTGAAATTGTCAAGTTTCAAAGGTTAGGATTAAATTGCACAATAGCATGAAATATCAGGGTTAAAATATCGGAAATTAGCCAAAAAAGAATTAAATAAATAATAAAAAATAAAATATGACATTAGCCACGAAGTCAATGATTTAAGCGAGAAAACTTGTTTGAATTACTCTTGATTTAGATAGATATGTAAAATGTAGATTATTTTATTCTTTTTTTTTTTTTGAAATGACTAATTTGCACAATTTAACACTAACATTTCATCTTATTGTGCAATTTAATCATAACCTTTCAAACTTGACAATTTCAACCTCAAATCTCATATATTTTACTTAAAAAGACAGTAATACCCTCCAATTCTCATTAATTTAAAATCTATATCCATATTATATTATATTATATATTAATCTAAATCAAGTATGGCTTCTACCTTATTTTCCACCTTTGACTGGCGTAATTTAATCACAACCTTTCAAACTTAACAATTTCAACATCAAATCTCACATTTTTTTACTTAAACATAGTAATACCCTCAAATTCTCATTAAATTAAAATCTATATTAAATTATATATTAATCCAAATAAAGTGTAGTTTCTACCTTATTTCTCGCCTTTGACTGGTGCTGTAAGGTAATTATGACGTCATGTTTTACCTATTTTCTCATATTTTCCCGTTCCATGGAATTTAAAATTCCATTTCCAATTTCCTAAAGAAACTCATAAAGATAGAATTTTTTTTCCATGAGTTTGATATTTTTCATGAAAAACAAATGCAATCAACCACGTTGTAAGTTTGCAGAAAATGCATGTAATGAGAATGGTTAAGAGGCTTATATTTCTTTGCAAGGAGAATGACTTGCCGAAATGTCATCAATGACAGTTGGTAGAGTTAAATACTTGTCAAGGTTGTACTTGCATTATATCTTTAGAAGGCTATTGTGAACTTTGTTAGCCTCAATGATTTTTAGTTGAATATCAAAATTTTTTATAGAGATTTTGGCATCATTCTCATTGGAAACACGCAAAGCTTAAGACTTAAGTTGTTAGTTTTTTTTTTCCTTAAAAATTTTTAATGTTATAGCATAATGAGTCGGAAATTGAAAACTTAAGAAGTTTCTGTATTTAGATCTATTTGTTAAAAAATCGACCTCTAATAAATTTCTCATAAGTATTGATTCTTCTTTCACACCAGTTCCCTTTTTCATAAGTTTGAGTTATGAAAATTTCTGAAATTTTAAAGATATTTAGAATACTAATACAATATTTAGATGGGGTGATATGTTTAATAAATTAGTTTATTAGTCTAATTGTTTCCGTTGATGTACATTCATCTTTTATATTTTCCATTAATGTACATTCATCTTTTGTATCTATATAGATATATAGATATAACATAATATAGATAAAGATTTTAAGTTAATAAGAATTAGAGGATATTATTATCTTTTTAAGTAAAAAATGTGATATTTGAGGTTGAAATTGTCAAGTTTCAAAGGGTTAGGATTAAATTGCACAATATGATAAAATATCAGGGTTAAAATATCTAAAATTAGCCAAAAAAGAATAAAATAAAATAATAAAAAATAAAATATGACATCAGCCACGACTTCAGCGATTTATGCAGGAAAACTTGTTTAGACTACTACTGATTTAGATATATATAGATTGACAAGTTGGGATAATATTGAATATCTAATCAAACTCATTTAAATTGGAAACAACAGGACATATTTAATATTGAATGCATTATGGTATTTTTGGTGCTTCAATGTAATATATATATATATAAATCAACTTATGGTTAATTTTTTGGGAGAGTTAAAAATATTGTTGCATATGAAACTTTTGTTTGACTGAACGTGCCATTTTTGTTTTGCCCTAAGCATTTATGTAACTACGAAATATTTATGGTGGACATGGTCCCATGGCTCACTTAATGTTGAGTTTATGGTTGCTTCAGCATATTTGTCTCATTGAACCAATTTTTTTTGCAATGTTAAACTGCTGCTGAATTTTATCAGCTATTTGTATTTATTTGTCATTATTACTATTATACATATTGTTATTATAGGTTGTGTTTAAAATTGCATATGAAATTTTCTTTTCTATGCTTTCCCGTGTGTGGTACTAATTAATTGATTAATTTTGTAATTTTTCTATTAATTATTGTACAACATATCATATTAGATATATGTGTTGTGAGGTATATAGTAGTATGAAGTATTAAAAGCATTTCATCTAACAATTTTATATTTATTTCATTGTGTATTTTTATTCAAAACAAAGTGTATAGTTATTTATCATTTGTAATTTTATTATGTATTTTACTACATTATTTTTTGTAGGAGATAATTCATTTTTTTTTCCAAAAATTATTGGGGGACATAAAACTATAATATGAATAAGTGACATGCAAGTGTGGCACAATTCTTAAAAAATATCAATGTGATCAGTATCTAATGAAATTGTGCCGCATAAGAGTATCACTTATTTATGTTACTTTTTTTTGTTTCCCTATAATTGTTTTTTTTTTTTTTTTAACTTTAGCTTAAGAATATATTTGTACTTTCTTAAAATTTTTCTTTCTTTTTTTTAATTTTTTTTTTCTTTACATTTTATTAACTTATGCTCTTGTTTAATTTTAAAGCAACTATAATGTTATTGATATATTGTTTTTATTTTTGTACTAAGTGTGTGTGTGTGTGTATTGATTATATATTAAAACTATCAAGTTTAGAGTTATAAACTTAATAACTTTCTTGTTTCTTCTTTCTTTTTTCATCTTCTTTTTCTTAACAGATAAACATAAAGATATCTAACTTTCAACGTACAAGTGTAATTACTTTCGTTGATGAATGGCACAAAAAAAAAAAAAAGAAAGAAAGCTAAACGACCAGTTCTATTGTCTGTGATGATATGGATAAGGCTTTTGGACAAGTGATGTGTGGAAAGCTCAACATTACATGATGCTAAAATGGTATGACTTTCATTTATTTATTACTAGTTATACCACCCGTGCAATAGAAAAACTTATTAAAACATATCATTAGATAGTTGAATAATAAATCTGCAATATTTACATCTCTATAGGAAATATAAAAACACAAACATATATTAATTGAATCAATAAGATTAATGGACTTAGTAATTGTAAATTTCAAGATCGTTCAGAAAACAATTTACATTCTTACATCTAATCTCATATATATGTAATGATAGGAAAAATCTATTACTATCATTCAATTCATTCGAAATCGTAAGTTTAGACAAATGTACAATATTATCAAATTTAAATTTATTGTCTCTATAATTAAAGTTAGCCATAAAATATAAGAGATTTCAATCCCGAATAATAGATCATGAAAGAAAAATATGAGTCAAACAACATATTATAAGTATTAAAAATATTTGTTGTATTTACATTTAACTTTAAGTTATTACCAAACTAAGGCACTGTATTTTACACCAAATTTAAATTCTCAGATATCACACAGTTCAATTGAAGTGAGGTCAAATATGGAGTGTTTGCAGAAAGAAGTGACGTTTTTCTCACAATAAGGGAATAATACAAAAATAGAGATGGGATAGACATCACATTTTAGTTAATTTGAAAATGGAAGGTATTCTAACAGGAAGAATGATAAGAGGGCGGGTTCTGATTAGGTACGCCTCCCCGTACCCCACCCCGTTCCTACGAATTCTACCCCAAACAGGGTACGGGGCAAAGTGGTTCGGGTTGGGTAGGTAAAAAATGCATGCTACCAGTCCCATTTTCAAAAATCTTAAAAAACTACAAAATTAAAAAAAACGGTAAATGCATGAAAACATTCAAATAACATTAAACTCACCAATACACATGGTGGAGATGGTGAATGAACTAATTAAGATTGATTAGGTTTGCTTTGGAATTGGCCTTTCAGATTTAATATTTTAATTTATCAGTGGTTGAAGCTTGGATGCTAAATTCAATTGTCACAAGTTTAAATCGTCTCAAAGTTCTTTGACAAAATTGTTTTCTTACCCAAAAAAAAAAAAAAAAATTACCGCAAGAGTTACCAAATAAAAAAGAAGGGAAAATCACGGTATAAAAAGTACTAAAACTTAGTTCTCTTAATTAATATATAAATAGATATAGGTTTGCTATTTTTATAATTTCATATGTATATAGAAATGTTTAGTTATATTTATTAATATTGGATATTTTTGCTTTATTCATTCATTTAACTATTACAAAATAAAATTATGCTGCACCTCGTAACATCAATGAAGCTAAGGGGTGCACTTGTGATATTGGAGAGTCATTTATTAACATATTAGATGAAGAGCAGAGATATCATTGAACAAATAACTCATTCAGTATTTTAGATAACATGGAATTGTTGGAGAATTATGATGGAACAGTGAATACATTAGACAAACTGATAAGTGCAATTTTGCGATTATCTTTGACCATTATAACTATGCTTTAATCATTATGTTTCCTTAATTTTCTACTTGCTTTTGTTTATTTTTGTTTATTTAAGGTTTGGACCCGATCAAAAGCAATTGGTGAAGAAAATAGAGGAAACTGGATTAATTTGCAGTTTTTTGGAAGTAAAGAGAGCACTTTGCATGGTGTCAAAAGTCTAGAGACCATGGTGGATAATTTTGAAACTCTAAGGACAAACAATGCAAATTTTGGTTGAAAGGTAATCATATGTTTCGTTGTTCGTGTGGGCTTGTAAGGAGGAGGGGGCCCAATTGGAGTAATTATGTATATATGTGATTGAAGCAACGAGAGGGAGAATTACCGTGAGAAGGAGACGATGCCATGATAAATTCCATGTGTTTCTCTTCCTCTAGATGACGGATTCTCAAACCCGGCCTTGGACGTCGTCCCTTCTTGGTTCTTCCGGCATGACTCCCCGCCCGACTATTCTTTCTTCATGGCCATTCTTCACCCATAATGTGTCAATCTGGGCTTTAACTCCCATATTCATTATGTCCACATGTGTTGGGTATTGTTTATTTTCTTTTTTATTTTATTTTAGTTTCTTTTTTTTCAACTATTAATTGCACAACAAGCCTTCGACTTCATTTCCTTGACAAAAACAAATGGTCAAAGTCTAGTTTTAATGGTTCAAGCCAAGCTATTCAATGGCGGACCCAAGTGATGTTGCTGCACAGACGGAAATCAGAGGGCGTGAGGGGACATGCCAGGAAGAAAAGAAGGGACGAAAGGGCAAAAGCAGGGCGCCCGACGTCTCTACTGAAGGAGGTGCTGGCCAATCTTTCGCAGTCAGCGGGAAGGACCTCACAACCCTGCTCACTAGCATGGGCAGTCGGTTGGAGGCCCTTGAATACTCTTGAGAGGCCCTTGAATACTCTTGAGACCCTTGAGTCTCACTCAATCACCCAACTTGACGATGTCAAAACAGAGGCACAGGAGGTGCAGTCTGAGCAAGCATCATTACGGGACAACCTCAATGAAGCGAAGGACGTCTGTGCCGAGGTGACGAGTGCCTTTGTCCATTTTGAAGCTAAGGTCATGGACTCCATATCAAACATACAAGTGTAGATTAATCGGCTTGCAGCGATGGTAGAGAAAGCCGGCCAGAATACGGGTGCAACGGTTTTGGCAACGGGTGCCACAGGTGGTGGGGTGACCCAAACTATCGTCACTGCCCCGAGGATTGAGTATCCAAACCAAAGGGCTTTGACGACAGGCGTGATGCCAAGGAAGTTGAGAACTTCTTGTGGCAGTTGGAGATCTATTTCGAGGGACTAAACATCGTGGAGGAGGTAATGAAAGTGCAAGAGGCGTCTCTATATCTTTCTGATACGGCTGCACTTTGGTGGCGCCGTAAACACACTGACAGCCAAAGGCACCCATCACCTCAGCACAGACGTCCTTTGCTCCGTTGAGGTCGTCCCGTAACGATGCTTGTTCATACTGCACCTCATGCACCTCTGTTTTGACATCATCAATCTGGGTGATTGAGTGAGACTCAAGGGTCTCAAGAGTATGTTCAAGGGCCTCCAACTGACTGTCCATGCCAGTGAGCAGGGTCGTAAGGTCCTCTCCGCTGGCTGCGGTAGATTGGCCAACACCTCCTTTGGCAGAGACGTTGAGCGCCCTGCTTTTGTCCTTCCGTTCGGTCTTTCCTTCCTGGCGTGTTCCCTCATACCCTCTAATTTCCGTCTGTGCAGCAGCATCACTTGGGTCTGTCATTGAGCAACTTGGCTCTAATACCAACTATCACGGGCTAGTTTTGTTTCACTAACGAAAACCGGCCCCCGTGCAGCCTTAGCGTTCTGCCTCGTGGACAAATGTCGCTAAGTCACCCTGCACCGTCGTCCCGCACATCCCCTTAACCATTGGGGTTAAAAGGGCAGCAACACTTAGAAAATATTGTAGAAGATTGAAGTAAAGCAAGGCACACAAACTTGGAGAATGCTAAGAACGTTTATAGCGACAAATGTAGAACGTAAACAAGAATGTTTTACAAGAACGGGTCACACTGACTCACTAGTGTATCACTCAAATATTCCTTGGATCTCACTTATGAATTTACAAATGATTGCACTCCCTATTTATAGGCAAAACCATACAAGACCAAGGGCCGAGATCAATTCAGTCTAAGGCCGAGATTGGATCAGATTTCAGCTGGGCCCGCCAACTTGCATGCCAACTTGCCTTGCACCTTTTCAGCCCACCATGCTATGTAGTTTACCATGCTCATAAAAATGGGGATGTAAAATGTGATAACGAAATCAATATGGAGACGTAAAATGGGAATGATAGAAGAGGCTGGGTTGGGATGTGAAGTGGCCTGGGAGATGTAATGTACTTTTGTCTTTCCTTGCAGTCGCAAACAGAATGCAAATAATGGCAGATATCAATGTACAAAACATAGTCAAACAAAACTAGTAGCAGAACGTCCAAATGAAAGAAAGCCAAATGAAAATTCAAACACTTCTTAATTTAATTCCTATTTGCATCAACTCAGTCTTACAGAGAAAGCAAAAAACCCGTTTTTTACATCAAAGGTCTAAAATCCAACACTGGGGGGAACCACCCCCTTTACACCACCATCCAAAATACAAGTATTGTCAAGTCATCTAATTTCAAAAACCATAAGTGAATGAGTCAATATAAGCACATAAATAGGTTACGGCAGTGAACAAAAGAGGGGGCAGGTGTTGCCAACTTCCATCCCTAGACCTATCAAGAGGCACCGGTATGCATATTAGAAAGAAAAATCCATGTCCTGAGGAATAAAGAAACTCCACTTGTTAAAGTCCAATGGGGTGGGTGTGGTAGAGATGAGGCCACGCGGGAAAAGGAAGAAGATGTTCGAAAAGAGTACCCAAACCTTCTAGATCAAGTAAATCTAATTTTGAGGACGAATTTTCTTTAAGTGGTTAAGGTTGTAGCGACCAGAAAATTTTTCCATGTAAAAATTTTATTTTAATACATGTGTTGCTATGACTTGTCTAAAACAAGTTTGAATAGTCAAATTTTGTTGTCGTGCTCGTCTAGTCATAATTAATATCTAAACTTAAAGAATGACGAAATGAATTCCAAGATATAAAGACCATATGTATATTAACTAATTTGGATTACCAATTTAAATTCATTAAACCAAATTGAGGTAATCTATATCTTGTAAACGAATTTTACAATTTTAAATTTAATTAGTAAATTTAAAACCGAAAGTTATATCTAACCAATTTAAAATATTTAACTTGAATTTAGCCAACTTCGACAATAATTAAATTACTTAATTAATTATTCCAATTTATTACAATTAAAATTTTCAACATGCATTATTTTAAGCCTAATTGTTTATCATTAATGATTCTTATTTAATCTTTCCTTCCAAAAAAATCGAATATAATTAGCATATTGACTTCCTTTGGCCTATTTTAAGTCTCAACTTCATAGAAACATTCTAATCCAAATTCTTATATTTATGCAAACATTTTTCTTAAATAGTAGACCAAATTAAATCCAAGAATTCAAATTAATCACTTTTACCATTCTTGGTTATGTCTCATTCCAACCCTCCCTACCCATGTAACCCTATACCAAAAATACTAATGTATATAAATTCCCTTAAAATCACTTCCAACACAAGAGCAGCCACATGCAAGAATATTTGGTAAGCCTTGTTTTTCCTTCTCGATAAGTTCTTCCTTTTCTCTTGCACACATAAATACTTTTCTGTATAAATCTTGTCCCAGGTAGATTAAGCATAACAACCAAGGTATTTCCCTCTCCAAAGGCTCTCCCCTATCCTCCCTTTATCTAAACTCTTCCATTTTACACTTATGAAAAATGCGAGCAAGAATCACAAGAATATACATACTGTTATTTACAGCAGCATGCGCACACTACACATACATATACATAAGTAGTCACCTTTCTTTTTCACTGAACATACACACATATTGGAAAGAAGGAGGTTGAAGAAATCGAGCTCGAGACCGAGCCGAGCTTGATTTTTGGCTGACCTTTATCCTCATTTTCTGGCCACAAATATCATGCCATCGTCTTCACCTCTCAATGTAGAACGTGAAAACACAATTAGTTTGACCGGAAACCTCTTTCCTTCGCCAAAAAATCAAGATTTTCGAAACCCGCCTCCGCCACAAACTTCACCATTCGCTCAAAATTTAACTTCGATGAGCAGAGCTCATTTAGGGCATTGTTTTCCCAATTTTTTAATGTCGAAACTTCAATTTTTGGCTGGAAAATTTCTCAAGATTTACCCCCTGTGCATTCCCTTCTCTCCCCTGTATTCTTTCTTTCTGTACGCTGGTATTAGGGACTTGTATTGGAAATTTAATTAGTTAGAATATTTATTTTGGCAACCCTCATGTTTCCAGACGCTATTAGTTGGTCCTCAACGTTTCAACACCTTTTAACTTGGTCGCTTATGTTCTGATTTTTTATTAAAAATGTTATAAAGTTTTGATTTGAAATATTTCAGTTCCCTAACCTTCAAAATTAGCCCTTCCAGTCCCATTAATTATGAGATGTAATAATTCAGCCCCCATAGTTTTTGAGCTTACCCTTTTCAGACCTCAAGCTTATGAATTAAATCCTATTCACCCTAATCTTAGTTCTTTCCCCTATTTAACCCTCAAAATCATTTGAAACACATTTCCCTCACTTTTCACACTTTCAATTATTTCATTTCAGCCCCCAAAGTTTTAATTTAGTTAGTAAACTTTAATCTTCAAATCATAAGTTTAATTAATTTCATTTATTGACTAGACGGAATGGTCAGACAGTTAAGAAGCTAGTTTCAATATTCAATGCTCAACTCAAAAAATCCAAGATGTAGACTCTTTATTCAAAAACCTTTTTAAAATTGCACAATATTAATTGATTTATATGGTGAATGTTATATATTTATATGTGATGATAAGAATTGCATGTTATATGCATAAGATATCTTGATTATGCTCATAATTTGTTTCACTAAGAATTGAGGACTTGCTTTTGCTATGCCTAACTTGTTCTCATATAAGAGTAAGAATATGAATAGAGAGATCTATTACAAACGTGAATTTACATTTATTATACGGTGCTTGTTCGGGAAAGAATTTAGGGTTTTACCCTAGAAGAATTTCCATACCCATGTGTACCATTTATTATTATATGAATTAGTTGATATGCGCTAGAGTCCACTAGGTATTTCGTATGAAATACTCATTCCTTCCAAATTAACAAATTTCACGTTTCGGAGTCGGCGGTGAAATGACAAGCGGTAGCTATAATTAATATGTATTATGGAAGATTGATCTTTTGAAAAACTTATCTATCTTTCATAGAGAAAGAATTGATAAACTCCAATTATTTTGTTACAACTGTCATGGGATAATGAACTATGTTTACCTTCCACACTTTTAAAACTTTTATTGAATGTTGTCATTTTCCGCATTAAATTATGTTATAAGTTTGCAAAAAAAGTCAAACTAACACTCTGAGCATTTTTAAAATTCAGGGCGTTACATTGTCAATGCTCTTCCGATCTTCTTTCTCCATAAACACAACAAGCAATCATTCAACTATTGGTCCGCAATTCACTTGTGCAAAAAAATCTTGACATAAAAGAATTAATACTAATATCACAAACCAATAAGCTAATAGACACCCTTTAAGGCTCCTTGTCTAAACAAATTTTTTCTATGAGTTAGACTCAAACGTTTCCAATAAAATAAATTTAGTTGTCTAAAAATTTTTGAAGGCATACACACACATGTCCTTTCATCAATTTCCAAACAAAAAAAAAGTAAAAAGAATAATATTTACCTTTCATCAATGTCTAAACAACGGAAAAAAAGTAAAACAATAATCTTTAAATGCCAACTTATATTTTACAAAACATAGCTACTTGAATCAATGACCGTTCTGCCTCTCTCCGTTTCTAGCCTCTGAAATCCCAAGAATTTACCTCGTCAAAGCAAACTGGCTCCACACCTTCAAGTATTCAACTCAATTTTGTTTCAAACTTCAAAAAAGAAATTGGGAGACTAGCGAAAGAAAGTTAAAGAGGGATCACTAATTAGGAATATTTATCTTTGAATTTGTGGGAGGTTGGAACGTTGGAAACAGAAAAAATGGCTGGAAGCCAAACACAGGAAGCCGGTTATCTATTTTGAAAATACTGAATTGGGATTTGGAAAGGTTGGTTCAAGAAGGTAGTTGGAGTAATGGGTAATGACCATTGGTTTTGATTATAAATTTGGGTAGTTCTGCTCACTATTTTTCATATTTCAGAATTAAAAAAAAAAAGAAGAAAATCTCCTGGGCCTTTGTAGGCATAGACATTGTGGTCAATACGCTAAAATCTCATGCTAATAATGTGATATAAAATCTCACCCTAATAATGTATTATAAAAAAGTGATTTTTATCAAAAGATTCCAATCAAAAGTGAAAATTTCCTCTAATCTCCTATTTTCTTCTATATATTCTTTAACAGGGATTTTTTTGATAAAAATCACTTTTTTTAAAAGGGGCTTGGAGAAACACCTTGATAATGAAAACTAATTGCAAAAATACCCCATTCTATTGTAAAAAGGGTTAATTTCGCAAATCATCCCCAACCTTTAGGTTAAGAACCGGTTTCGTCCCCAACCTTTTTTAAGACACCTCACAGCCCCCAACCTTTCAAAAATGCACACAAATCGTCCCTATTTCTACTATTTCGCCAAATTTTTATCAAAATAATGATTATAACCCCATAAATATATTAAACTTTTTTTAAATATTTAAAAATAATAAAAAACTAAAAAAACCCACCCCACCCCATCCCCACCGCACGTCTCCCTTGCCGCCGGCAGCATTGTCCATTTCCGGCAGCATTGCTGCCGGAAATGGCAGCAAAAGGGGGGATTCACCCCCCCATTGCTACCATTTTTGGCAGCAAAATGGGGGGATTCACCCCCCTTTTGGTCGCCGGAATGGCAGCCATTTGGCTGCCATTTCCGGCAGGTGAATCCCCCATGGCAGCAAAATGGGGGCGATTCACCCCTTTTCTGCCGGAAATGGCAGCAAAATGGCTGCCATTTCCAGCAACATCTGTGCTACCAGAATGGCGTCACAAGTGGGGGTGGATCCCCCCCTCCCCATTTTGCTACCATTTCCGGCAGCGAATATTTTGCTGCCATTTCCGGCAGCGAAATTGGGGGATTAACCCCCCCTCCTTTTGGCCGCCAGAATGGCAGCCATTTGGCTGCCATTTCCGGCAGGTGAATCCCCCCATTTTGCTGTCATTTCCGGCAGCAAAATGGGGGCGATTGCCACCCCCCCCATTTCTGCCTGAAATGGCAGCCATTTGGCTACCATTTCCGGCAGCATTTGTGCTGCTGGAATGGCAGCACAAATTGGGGGTTAATCCCCCCTCCCCATTTTGCTGCCATTTCTAGCAGCAAAATAAGGGGGATTCACCACCCCCCCAATTCTGTCGGCAGCACAAATGAAGAGGTGAATCCCCCTATTTTGCTGCCAGCCCCCCCAATTTCCGCCGGAAATGGCAGCAATGTTGCTGCCATTTCCGACACATTTGTGCTACCAATGACAGCACAAATGGGGGGTGAATCCCCCCATATTGCTGTCGAAAATGGCAGCAATATGGGGGGATTCACCCCCCATTTTTGCCGGAAATGGCAACCATTTGGGTGCCGTAATGGCAGCACAAATGGGGGGTGAATCCCCCCTATTTTACTGCCATTTACGGCAGCAAAATGGGGGGATTCACCCCCCCCTTTTTGGCCGCCGGAATGTACTGCTGGCGGCAAGGGAGACATGGGGTGGGGTGGGTTTTTTTTAGTTTTTTATTATTTTTAAACATTTTTAAAAATAGTTTAAAATGTTTATGGGGTATAATCGTCATTTTGATAAAAATTTGGCGAAACAGTAGAAATAGGGACGATTTGTGTGCATTTTTAAAAGGTTGAGGCTGTAGGGTGTTTTAAAAAAGGTTGGAGACAAAACCGGTTCTTAACCTAAAGGTTGGGGACGATTTGTGAAATTAACCCTTGTAAAAATCCCCCTTTATTATTTATTTATATATTATTAATTAATTAGTTGTTTCGTAAGAAACCAACGTAGCCATCAACATTAAGTAACAGTAAACCGCCTACCAAATACTTGTTAACGAATTTGGCAGTCGTAAAAGTGACCGCCACCATCCGCCACAGTCGATGCACATTTTAATACATGGTAACAAACCATGCCAATATGTAATAACAAACTGGAAAAAAAAAAATCACGAAAAAAATGTTTCAGAGAAACATAGTGAGAGAAAAACAAGAAACACAATAATAAATGTAAAAGATAATTGGAAACAAAGAAAATTAATGGAAAAATAGAAAACTCATGGTAATAAATTCATGAAGCAGTGTCTCCTAGTACCGTAGCCATGGTAACAAAAACAAAAACACATAGTAACAAACTGAAAAAAATAATGAAAAAAATTGCCAAATAAATTAAAAGACATAGTAAGAGAAAAAACAAGGCGTTAACAAATGTAAAAAATCATTGGAAAAACAGAAAATAAATGGAAAAATAGAAAAACCATGGTAACATGGTAACAAATTCGCAAAACAGTGTTTGCCGGTACCATAACCATGGTAACAAACACAAAGACACATAGTAACAAATTGAAAAAACCCATAGTAACATTTGGAACCCTGTTTAATTCGTGGGATTGAGAGAGAAGTGGTTTTAATGAATGTTTTACTTTTAGATTTATGCCCACTGATTATATGTATATAATGAAATGTCCCAAAGTGTGATTTTTTGAAGAGAATTACAATGGTTAGGGAACCCTGAGTTGCGCTCACTTGCCGGAATAGACTTTTCAAAAAAAGAACCATGGGCAAAGTAAAGCAAAAAAAAAAAAGGAAGCATTACAAATCAATAGTGGATCAGAAAAATCATCTAAATCAGAAAATGAAGAATTAAAAATCGGCTACATCCATATGCCGGTGACAACCGATGGTGGTGGCGCAACTTAGGTAAGCCGATTACTGTAGCAGTAGAGACTGTTGGTAGAAGGCAATTGGTGGCGGTGGAGACAATTGGCAATGGTGGCAATTCGTGGTGGTGATGGCGGTGGAGGAAAACTACAGTGATGGGGAGTTGTGATGGAGATTTGCACTAATGGATAGTGGTGGTGGCGTGAGAGGGTACTCTTATATATTAGGGTTTTAAGAATTTGCACATAGACACGTGTATACTAGGTTCCCATTTTGGATTTAAATTAATAATAATTAATAATATTGTAAAAATATAATAATTAATAATAACAGAAAAGAAATAGAAAAAGAATAAGGATATTTTTACAATTTAGAAGTGTAGATTCCCGATTAGTTTAGAAAAAGGTCTAAAATAAAGTGCACCAATCAAAAGGGTATATACTCTCTAATTATCCCACTTTTTTATAATTACAATTTCCATACAAGATAGTCCACTTGTTTGGTCTCCAACTTATATTAGATAAATCATCAATCCACTTGCTTCTTGCTTTGTCACAACTTCCACTTATTTGATAAACCATTTGCATCTTTTGGACCACCTGTACATTATTATTAAATTACATTCAAAATAGTCATCCACACATTCAACTTGCTAAGTTGGTGCATTAATAAAACAATACATATATATATATATATATATATAGTAATGTTGCACCAATACCCGACCAAAGAGAGACTACAATACCAATCAAAAATCCCTAGCTTTAGGTCTTTTAGATTGGTACTGCAGTCACTCTTTGGTTGGGTATTGGTGCAACATTACCTATTGAAAAAATCCCTCTGCGTATATTTATATATATCTTATGTATATAGAAATTAATTCTCCCTGGTTACTGTTCCTTATAAAAGTGTCTTTACCAAATTGCCACTGCTTTTTCTCAATCGATTTCCTATTTTACCCTTAGCTCCTCTTTTTTTTTCTCTCTCTCATTCTTTCTCTCTCGATTGTTTTTCCCAGGTTTTTCTGGTTCATTCGCTTGAAGCTATCACAATTGGGCTTGAAAATTTTAAGGGAAAATTCGCGCCGGCGACTCCACGGGGTAAAATGTTATTGCTCATATTTCCTTTTCTTTGTTTCTTTTTTGTTTGGAAGAAAATTCAATTCCATTTCAAAAATTAGCTGTTTAATTTGGTTTGCTTGATGTTATATGTTAGGTAATTTCTATCAATAATTTGAACTCTTTTCTGAAACTTATCTCCTTTAAATGGTTCGATATTTTTTCAATTCTCTTTTCATGGATGATGTTTGTTCCTGTTATGGCAATTGTGGAAATAGTTGAATCCCTAAAATGATATGGAAAATAGTTTTACTTATCTTTTTTTATCTATTATTTTGCTTTTATTTTTGTTAATCATGTTGGCCATGGATGTGTGAATTTGAGAGTCTCTCATTTGTTATCTGAAATTGAATTAAAGTCACTAAATTTTCCCCGGATTGGCCTCTTTCTTTTCCCTGGATGTTGTAATAAAAAGAAGTCCAAAATATGAAAATGGTTTATCAAATAAATGGAAGTTGTGACAAAAGCAAGAACTCTGTGTGTGCATATGTGTGTGTATATATATATACACACAAAAGTTAAGTATACGTGCGATGCACGTATTACATTTCATTTTTAGTTCAAATCCACGTGGATATTGTTTTATATACAGTTTGGGTAAGATAATACATAAAACATTAATAATATTTGCTCTAATAACAAAATAAAATAAAGTACAACACATAACATATTTTGATTGATTTTACAATGCTGAAGACGTTCTACTTAATTGATACTTGATATAAAACTGCAATCTTTAACAGGAAATTCTTTAGCAGGAAAAAAAAAATAAATATCACATTCATTCAACGAGTAAAACTCACCATAAACATAAACAATTAAAGGGGTCATTAAACCAATCGCAACTACAGAAAATCCAAATGAGTCTACCAAATTGAACTGCAAAAATAAACAATAATTTGTAGAGTAATAATTATGACCCATGCTGGCGAATGGGAAATCAATAGTTAATTTACACCTGTTAGTTGTCGTCGTCACCACTCGCGTTATAAGCGAATCAAATAGGACTGTCTGCGGTGCGGAAGGGAGAAGATTCTAGTAACAAATGACGAAGCAAATCTCAAATTGCCCTTTAGTATTGACAGGGCAAAAAGGTAGTTATACATGTTTAAGAACGGGGACAAAATGGTAAGCAGGAAAAAAAAGGGCAAAGAGGTAACTGTTGAGTACTGTTGCCCACAACAGTAACCAAAGATTATTCTTATTAATTATAATATATATATAGAGAGAAGAATAGAAACATGATGATTATAAAAAGAATAAATTTACAATTACATGAGATCGCATGGAGTGACTAGAATTGGCTTAAGGTTCTCGAAAAGCCTATTTTCCATGTTTGATATTCGCAAAGTTCTCACACTTCACACAATGAAAGGGGTAACAAAACAAAAACAAATAAAAGAGTATGCAAAAAAGAAAGAAAAACAAGCCAAAATTTGCCTACTTATCATTTTGGTTGAATTGGACTAGTTACCCAAAAATTCAAGACGTACTAGATTATCCAAGCAGCAGCATTGCTTTCTTTGCACAGAACATAACCTATGCTGAGTTCACCAAAATTATAATAGAAAAGGTTCCCAGAGATCCTTGTCTTAGTGCCTCACCCATTCTGCTCCTTTCTCAGTCGTGTCATTGAACAAAACATGCCAACAAAATTCTGAAACCTCGAGATTTTTGTCTTGCACTTTTAATTATTTACTTCTAGCGTGGTGTTTTTGCATGATTACAAGTGCATTGAAACCATGAGTACTGCCTTAAAGGTGATATGATGAAGACCACATGAGCACATACAAATTTGTGGCTTGAGTATCTGACGCCGTTGGTGAATCGGAATTTCATGATGAACATATGCTATTTTTCCTCATCAATTCTATGCTTTCTGCAATGGTTGACCCAGTTGTCCCAACAAAACCAAGATAAGCACAGCTACAGACAGTTTCCTCCATAAAGAGAAGGATATCAGGCAATGACCGAGGATGACAATGCTTTTCTACCCCATCCTGGATACTAACAGATTTAGACTTTGCATTCCGTCCCATGATAAGTTTATTAGCCGTCTCTGTTACTAATTTATCCTTCTCTCTAAGCATAAATAGCTTAAAAGAATCAGAATCTTTTGCCAGATCCTCCAAGTAGCTACCAGTCCAGTTGCTCATCGGAAGGTCAGTCATCAAGAAAACATGAATCGGTAGAGGACCCCTATCTTTTAAAATGTCTAACCTTTCCTTCAATGCCCGAAATGTAACTCTCCAATGGTTCTTGAATTGACCATCCAATAATCGAAGTTGCGCACAAAGAAAAGGAGTCTTAATCATCTGGAGAGCAAATTGCCTCCCAGAATTTATTATATCTGGAACAAATGAAAGAGATTTAATTTTCTGAATCAATGACTGAATCCTTTGATCTTTTGGAGCTTCATGTATGTCAATATGTGACTCGGATCCCTTATAAGGAGCAGTAAAAAGGCTCCCAAACACCAAGACACTGGCTGATCCAGCTTCACAGCCAGGACCAAAGGTCTTAAGAACATCTCTCCTTTTCCTCACATAAGTGATTTTCCTCTTCCTCTTGAGTTCATCATCAGGTTGAAATGAATCTAAAATTCCATTTTCACTGTCTTTTTGGTATGTCCAAACTGTCGTTCTACAATCTTGCTCTGAAGCGTATAAACAATTCTTTACATTGCCATTAAACCCAGATAGCAACAATCCACATTGTCTCAGGCTTTCATGTGGTGAAGAATAATGACTTAGGTCCTCCGAGAAACCAAGTTGATATTCACCCCGCACCACATAGATATGAAATCTCTGAAATCCATGAACCTAACATCTGAAATAGACATCAGAGATGAAAGATTAATTACATCTGCCATGGATGTGTACCTACAATCACAAAGATAAAAAAGATATTTCATATTCGGGCAAAGTACTTGAATGGCAATTAACAAGAAAATGTATTCTAAACTAAGTTGTATTTGATTGCGTACACACCAATAAGATGTGTTTTTCAACCATTTTTAGTCAAACAAAGGAAAAAAACAAAGACAAATTTAAAGGATTGATGATAAACTATCTTCTTGAATAATGTTACGACAAGAGTTTCAACTAAACGATGATGCTAAAAGTGTCTTAATAGAAAATTACCAACTAGTGAAAATGCAAACGGGTTTCTAGATTTGTAAGTAAACTAAAAGGGAAGTTAAGAGGTGATTGAGGAGTTTAAGCAAGAGGGTGTACTTAAAAGTTTTATGATAAATGTGACAACCAGGGACATGTAGGAAGTTATTCACAAAATATCTCAACCAAACAAAATTTTGATCCACATTGACGAGACCACAAAAGCGTTCTGAATGATTCCGAGACATTATCCACTCACAATCATCATGTGGATCTTGAGACTAGACAAATTATTTAGACAATTAAGTTAACCACACTAAAAAGATCCAGTCTCAAGGTGAGGAAGTCTAAGAAAAAGACCAGAAAAAAAATTATTACAGGCAAATGATCTATTTGGTTCTAGAAGTTATAGAGATCATACTAGATACCAGAAGATCTTCAATTTGTATTTGGAACTTTTCATGTATCTCAACAATTTTGTTAGGAACTCAAAATAATTATTGATCTAATCATTTAACCAGACAATGATTGCCGGAAATCATTGATACTAAAATTTTTCTCTAAATGTTCTCCCGTAGTTCCCTAATTTTCTCCTCTCTTTTAAGCTCTCTTCCCTTGATTGTTCTTTGTATGCTGGTATTAGAACGAACTCTTTCCATGGACCTAATGCTAGATAAAAGAAAACTATAATTCATGGAAATATTCATCAGCAAAAATCGATACTTTCCATACTACTTATGTCGCCCAAAAAAGGCAGTAGTTCAAATTTTTTACATGTTAGTCCCAATTCTATTTCTCCTCGATTTGAATCTTGCGTTTTTAGCAATTCAATGGTTTTTGAAAAAGAAGAAATTGGTAAGACTGCTGCCCTCTTTTCTTTGCAAAGTTGTAAGAGATAATTGAATCCTCATATGGTATAATAATATGACAACAATTATTTTTACTGCAAGTTACAGTTTCTCCCCTCCCTTTTAGCCCCTTTTATTGGGTTAATTTTATTCGCGGTCATTTTATATTGGCACAATTTTCAATTGGGTAATGTACTTCAAGTTGTGTCAACAGGGTCGTTATACTAATTTGGTGTCGATCATGTAAAGATACCACTATTTATGTTTTTATTTGGACCACTTCATTCAATTTCTTCAGAGTATTTAATCAAATATAGACATGATATGTATATCAATATCCAATCTATGCTGTGGAAAATATTGACATAGAAAAAGTGGTACAGTTGAAACCCTACAATTTAAGTTGTTTTCATTCACAAAGTATAATGTGCAAATTGAATTTTTAATTTTCATATACTTTTTCCATGTCATATCTTATTCACCAACTAGTATAAATGTTAATATATAAGAATGTTTCAGTATCTAGCAAAAAACAATGTGAAAGGGTTAAATGAAGTCGCCTAAATTAATGCCTGTAAGGAATTGATTCTATGACAAGTATTTCATGAATTTTTTTAATTCTCAAAGACTGCGGTAAGTGTGGTTCAAAAGCCGGGAGAAGTTGTGACAAAATATCAAACAGGACAATGTTTTAAGAATCTTCTTTTACTTGTTAGAGATGAGTAAGATTAGTGATTTTGAAAAGTCAAAACCCTAATGACAAGCATCAAAGATCTACACCCAGATGTCATAAACATAGAAGGCACTATAACTATACTTTTTTTTTCAAAGAAAGAAAAGGTTACAATTATTAGCAGTCCATACCATTTGGCCGGCACTGTGGAGAAAAACAAAACAGTATTCACAGGGCAATATCTTGGGCATTTCCTAAGCCATAGAGTTCATCCAGCTTGGACTGGATGATTTTCCAACTTGCGATTCTTGCAACTCTCTTGCTTGTTAGGACTTTGAAGTATAGAGCCATAATTCTTAAATAATAAAGACATTGATTGGCAATAATCACACCCATTGAGAATGATACCCCTAATTGCTGCTATCAATTTTTTTTATTTTTTATTTTTGGGTGTCTTTGTTTTAGGGGTGGGGGCGCCCCCGGGGGGGGGATCCTTCTTCCACTATTTCCTTAACTCCTTTTCTTCTGCATAAGGTCCTTTCTTTATTTTCTTGTTCTCCATTCTCTTCATTGCTCAACATTAGGAACTATCAAAGTGACTAGAATTATCTAGTAAGATCGTAGAACTCAAAAATGGTTTACCAATAGAGTAAGAATCTCTTATCGCTAATCTATATATAAATATCTTCTATATAATATTGTAAAGCAGCTGAGCTTGGGCGGGTCCCACATGTAGTTTCCCACCCAAACTCAGCTACTATCTTTTTTTTTTTTATTTTTTTTGGTTGGCTTAGATTTTTTTTGGTTAATTACTTAATGCATTGGAAATTTGGAACATTAAACACTAGGCTATATTTTGGAAATGCTTTCAAGCATGCGCGGCTTTCCAATTTCTAGAGTCAGAAATTTAACATTGATCTATCCCTCTTTCTGTCAGTCGTTTTCTTCCTCATCTGTGTATTTCTTTACCACTCCTTTCTACCATTGTCACGCTATCACGCTTAGAAATTGGGGATCTGCATATTCCCTAAATTAACAGTGTACATTGGAGAGGAAGTTAAATCGAGCGTGGTGGAGGCGGCGTTGGTGGTGGAAGTGGTGTCGGCGTTGGTGCTGAGGGTCAAACTGCTGGGACTCTGAAGCCCCAAAAACAGACTGACCAAAAGGAGAGCCCATGGTTAAGCTTAAAATGAGGACTTCTCAGTTGGAGATTTTTTAGAAAACCTCTGCTTGTTAGTCTCATCCACTTTGAATCAAGGATTTTGTTGGAAATATTAGGAGTTACACAGTTAAATAGGATTTAAGGCTATTGAATAAGAATTCATATTGGTGGACATTCAAGCTATTTCTTTCTATATACTGTGCAATGTTGCTTCATTAATGGTTTTTTTTTTTCAGTCCCAATTTAAGCACATCTAATCACTACTGTAAGGATTGCGGAAAATCTAAACCAAGATGAGGGGTAGCATTCTTCGGCAGCTGGAAGAGAGTATATAAGTTATTGAATGTGTATAGAATATGTGTTTGGGTTGGTTTTTACTGTTTGAAGTTATTGGTTTAGGTTGCCTTTTTAGCTAAAAATACAAACAAACTTTTTCAGATTTTACTGATTCTCATCCTTAAAAAGTTTTCATTTATTCAAATAAAATTTTGTTCAAGTGAAATGATGGTTGGACCGGAAGAGCACTTTTCATGTATGATGAGGTGTAGACAAGTTTGGACAGTTGAACAATTTATCAAATAGTAAATGCGAAAAGACAGTCTATCCATATTCTTCAAAGAACTAAAATAATATCACTCCTGCATCCCGCACCACAAGCATATAACTTATTTGATGATATAGTTCTTTAGAAGAATGCTTCTTTTTTATAAGAAAAAGAAAGTAAAGAGCAAAGGGAATTGGAAAAACCTCAAGTCGAACCAGAAGCTCTGGCTTAATTCAAAAAAAGAAAGTAAAGAGCAAAGGGAATTGGAAAAAGCTCAAGTCGAACCAGAAGCTCTGGCTTAATTCTCTCAGGCAGTCAGTCTATACGTCCTTTTTCTTTTTGTTTCTACCTACAATTGCTGTCAGCATTTCAAGTTTTGGCTTTTCAATAGGATTTTTTAAATTTATTTTGTAATGTTGATTTGTTTACATATAAGTTGGTATGGAGAGGGAAAATTTAAAGGTTTTAGAAGAACGCTTCTTTTTTATGCTCCACGAAATCTGGAAGTAATTAATGTCCTTACGACGAAAAAATTAGTATGTTTTACGAGTTACCATTTTGGGAATTTTTAATGTGATCTGGTGAAATTGATGTGAAGTATGTGCGTATTGATAATTACCTATTAAATTAAGATTATGTGTGTTTACATATAAATGAAATTCGCTAACTTTGATTTGGTTAGATTATATGGTTAGCATTACCACAGTTCTGATCTATATACATATATTTTTTTTTTTTTAATTAAACAAAAAAAAAATTTTGTTTCTTTGCCGTGTTTCGCTCATCGGGATATGTTGATGAATTAGATTATTTTATTATTTTGGAGAGTAATTCATAGAGAATTGTTGAGGTAATTTTGGGAATGAAATCAGAGTACTATGACTCTTCTTATCATTTATTCTTCTCTTTCAAGTTACAGTTGCACAAAGAAGACGTTTATACATGTAGAACATGGATAAGTAAACCAAATGAACTAAAGGTTTATTTTATTTTAGTTATTATTATTATTTATTGATTTATCTGGTGGACATATTGATTGGCAGCATTGCTGGAAATGAGAGAATCCTTCCTTGCAAGATCAAGAGAAGCCGTCATGAAATAGATCGGCATGAACCCTATACAATTTATCCCAGGTGCTAAAGAGTACGTGAATCAGATTTCCAAGGTAAGCTTAACTTCTAACTCTGACTAAAATAGATGTTATGTTTGCATCTTCTAAATTCCCATATTGTTAATGTGCGTAGATGGTTCTTGAAATTGCATTTGGGGAAAGTACCGGGTTGCCTTAAGATCTTGGTTGTGGAATAGCAAGAGCGTAACAACCACAAATTTAGGAATATGGCAAGTGGAAGCTTGCAAGAAGACATGCTTGATGAGAAAAAGTTGTCCTTGGATAAGTCTCTGAAGATGGAAAAGGATGTAACTTATAAACAAAGTGCACTGTGCCAAATATCTAAAACCAGAAGAATGCTCTACGTGCTTATAGGTGAATTGAACAGATCTCTCCAAAACTAATTGTACTTGGGACCATTAAGGTATTATCATTTAAGTGAAAATTTGAAGGCACCAATGTTATCTCTAGAAATCTGTTTCAAAGAGAATTTTGTAATGATCCCAAGTATCAAAAAGTACGACGACTAGAAACAGTCATGAAAATGTGTGGATTTGTCTATATCAATGCACAGAAAGAATAATATTGTTTAGTGAAAATTTGGAAGTTCATGTTTTATGTGGTGTATTTTTTTCTTTTATTTTTTGTTTTACTGCTTATGTTTGTTACCTTAATCATAGTTGGGAAGGGAAAGCTCAGGAAATCATTTACATAGAAAGTTACTGCATTCCGAAGGCTCGACTTTGGAGTAGCTGCTGTATCGGAATGCATACAAGATTTCTGTATGCAATGCTCATCAATTTTCATTGTTATATGGATAAGATTATCATGCTTCAAGTAATGAGTTTGGCATGACGCAGACGTGGAAAAGTCTAAATGGCACTAACATTCCGAATGGTTAGACTGTAGTCTAGCCTTAAATTAAATCTTAGTGGCTCATCATTACTTTCTTTTTCTTTTCTTTTCTTTTTTTTTTTTAAGGGCATATCATTGTTTTTTTTTCACTATAGGAATAGACTTAGAGGACCAATCCTCTACAAAAATGACACCAGGTTAAATTTTTGGTTACCGCAAAATCAATTTTGATAACAATTTAAAAAATATGCTCTTGAATTGTATATTATTCCTTTACTGTAAACTTAAATGAAGCAAAGCAAGGGGTCAGTTTACTAAGTTGCTATCAGGACCGTGGACATGAAATAAGATAACAATGGATCATCTTCTCATTGAAGAAATAATTACTAATTACAGAAAAGTACGAAAATTTCTATTCTACCATTATTACAAGAAAATTAACAAAAACAGGTTTATCAAAGAGAAAATCAACAACTCCTAATATATTAGTGCTTTTTGGAAATCTTTTTCCCGTGCAACGCACGGGTGTTAACACTAGTTTGCAAGAATAGAGAAGATAATAAAACTTTCACTAACTATGGAGGTAAGTAATGCTATGACCATATGGGAAAAGGTAAAGGATGATCAAGAATGTGTTAACTTAAAATCCCAAGGTATCCATGTAACAAGTTTTAATTCATGCTAAGGTCTAATATGGAAGTCATTTACTCACATTTTGCAGATCAATAAAGAGTGTTTGATTCTCTTTTTCAAAACACATTATAATTTCACCTACCACTAATTTAACCACTGATTTGACAACTACTTATTTATAACTATAAATTTCAAACTTCCATTAAATTTACACAACTCATTTCACCTCATCATAATTTCTCATTATAATTCAATTGCAATAATGAGAATCAAACAGCCACAAAAATTAATGAAGAAAGAACATATGTGCTTTTAGTGGAGAATTTTTATTGTCATTGTTCACAAAGGAGCTTGCGAAACATATCTGTGATTCAGTCCATTGACATATGCTCTACACTTATTATATGGTTTGTTAACAATGAAAGAACAATGAATTTAAGTTTTACCAGTAGTTTAGATTTTAGAGGTTTGAGCTAAAGTACAAAATAAGATGAAGTGCATAAAATTATGTTTTTAGTCATCGCAGCAACAGGGATGATAACATTACTGTGCTAAAAGGTCACATAAATGCCATTTTAGGTATTAGTTTGTTTATAATCAGGGAATGATTTGAGAATCTGACAAATGAATTACCATACTGCATAATTCAAAAGCAAATATATTCAATCAGAAGATACTTCCCAATTTAAGATGCAAGCTATACAAAATCGTTGTTAGACAACTATGCATTATGATAGTGAATCTCAGGCAAATAAGAAATTCCAAGAGCGAAGATACATAAATGCACAAGTTAACATACATATGTATACGAGAATTGGTAGCATAAGAAATCGGAATTAGATGGCGGGGACACCAACTGATCATGGTTAACGTATTGTGAACTCATTCCAGATGAAATCTTGCATAGACCTAAGAAATTCTGTTTCACGAGAGTAAGCAGTTCAACAAAGTTAAGGAGAGGAAAACCTAGCTTAAAATTAGTATTGCTTTGGATGTTGGCAAGCAATTTGACTCTGCCTGGCACGAGTATTCCATTTCTTTTTTACTTTGTCCCTTTGTGTGATAACAGAAGTTTACATGTTTAAAGAATTGCAGGAAGCAGCAACCTTTAATTGCTAATGAAAATTGAAACGTGCGAGGGAGAAAAAGTATTTGTATAGTTTTCATTTATATATGCTTGAGGAAGCATCTCAAAAATGTACAGTAATGCCCTAAAAATACTCTAGCATCATCCTTGTCTAGAGAATTCAAGCATGTATCTGCATATTATGACTCAAAATTAATACTTAGCACCTGAAATACAATTATTAATATATCCTGAAATGCCTTGGGTATGATAAAAGGGAACAGATTTTTTTCCCCTCAAACCACATATAAAAGTACAGGTATTGAAGCATGCGGGTCAGCACTATTCCATACCTAGCAGATCCTAAAGAATGCAATTATCTCAAGAAATGAGTAAATAATCACGAATCAAATACAGTTACTAGAAAAATTATCCAAGTTAGATTTTCAAACTTGCCTGTTCTCACTGATGAGCTGAATACTATGAGTCCAGACTTTGAATCTCAAGTCATTAGGATGCAAGACCCGGAATTTGGGGCAACTCCCAAGCGCAACAGCATGGTGATCCAGCACTGGAGGAACAATTAACGTTCGATTCAGAATCGCAGCCATTAGAATAGCATTCTTGAATTCGGAGAGCTGGTTACTGAAGCCACTGTGTGGGGCATACCAGAGGAACTTTTCTCCACTGGTGTCAGTACATTGCAGCAGGCCAAATGATTTGGAATTTGTGGAAATTTGGAGAATTGAAGGGGAAAATAGGGATTTGGAGGACATGAAAAAAACAATACAGAAAAGAAGTGTGAAGAACATAAGAACTGGGGTTTTGCAGTTTTGGGGATTAATGGGCTTCTTTTTCCATCGGTTGATTTTGATAGAGTGAAGAGTGGAATCCATTTTCTAGTTCTGACTATTAGAAAGTTGGAGTTATCAGTTGTGTCCCGTGATTTCACATTTGGGATGGATCAATTATATATTTCACATGCCCATAGTGTTCAGTGCCAATCCTGTCCTAGCCAAGGCCTGAGATGAGCTCCAAAAAATGGACATAGATATTCATGAAATTCCAAAACTTAGCTAGTAAATAAAGAATATACTACTAACTCAACAAGTTGACAATTTTAATAGACATAGATATCACAATCCCTTAAAATCTAAATTAGAAGAATAATAGAAGATTGATAATTGATTCTCAACATTCTCGAATAATAGAAGATTAGTCCATAAACTCCGTAAATTCCCATAAAGCATAGATATTCAAGTGTTCTTAAGACAAACTGAACTTACACAGAATAACTGAACTTCTAATTGGCTAGTATACCGAGCTGAATTGGCAGCAGCAAGAACGATATATCCCAACACTCAACATGTTCCCTATACATATAAACAACAAAAATTGAGTTGTTCTTGGCATTGCTTGCATTGTTACATCACTTGGCACTGGAAGAAGTTAGGAAACTAAATAAATAAATAAAGTTAGATCAATAAATTTCTCCATTAAGGCATCTGCTCTAAATTCCCCTTTCCTACATTGTAACCATCCACTCCATTTAACCCTAATTTCACATATCCTGTTGGAGACACACATGAATGTTAAATTCAAATGCAAATAGATTCAGAAATTTTACCCTTGTTTTCTCCTGCAACTTTTTAGCATCAAACTCTTCTCCCTCAGTGAAAATGTCTAAGGAAGCTAGCCAATGTGTTCCTCAGAAAGCTTACTTCCAAAGAGCATTGCAAAATTGCAGCAGAATCAATAATTGCTTCCTTGAAATAATTTAACGTAAGAAAATCATCATTAAAAAGTAAATGTTGAATATAAAGAATTGTATCAGAACTCCTTGACTATGCAAAAGCTAAGGAAGTTCATAATTTATAAACAAACTAATGTCGAAATTCCTGATTTCCCATGGGCATCATAAGCTTATATTTGGGCTGGATCACTCGAGACTTGGTAAGCTTCGCCCAAAATCTAAAAAGAAAGGGAAGAGCCATCATCTGAGAATAAATGACCAAGGAAATATCTCATATATTAAGGATGAACATCTATAAAGGACGCATGCTAGTTCATTGCTCGTCTTCACTGAGATCTATTATTTCTAAAGCATATCTTTGAGACTTTGAACATATGAATAAAACCATCAGTTGGAAGTAAGGGGTTATCATGTTATTTCCTACATATCATTCTGATTTAGCTCCAGCTATTGAAATCAAAGAAAAAAAATAAGCAACATATAGTGGACCAAACATTAAAAATTCTAGGCCACACGAGTCCGCTAATGAACCAAGAACTCTTATTGGACTTTTGCAGAAGATCAGCCCCAAGTTTAAAAATGGTAACAACGCAGAACTAACAAGCTTAAATGTTTTTGAGCTCTAAATATATCATTAGCCGAGTTAACATTTCACTTAAAAATCTTTCATATTTGAGATTTTTGTAAAATTTTGGAGTGGAAGTACAGCCTCCCTTCAAGTGAACCAAACATTAAAATCTAATCAAATATATATTACCTATGTAAATAACGAAGAATAACTAAATGCATAAAGATAAAGAAGAGATAACTTCAAAATGGCTTCAAGAGATGATAAGAAAAAAGTACATGTAGCAGCACTTTGTGGATACCGGGTTAATTTTTCTACAATGTTAAGCCAAAGTCAATGAAATAACAATATTCAATTACACAAAATCGGAATCCAAAAATTTTGAGATGGACAAAAGTCAGAAGAATTAAAATCAAACAAATTCAACTCAATACATCAAACATACTTAATTTTATACTATAATAACTTGGACCAAGTACTTAGCATCATCATCATCACCAAATTTCAACAAAAATTTTAACGTTCAGAATAAAAGAAATCGAACATTGAAGCCTTAACATACGAATCCAATGACAGAGTACTAATCTCGCTTTCATTGACCATGTTTTTCCCCTAGAAACTATATTCCACCGGATTAGGGGAGCGAATATTTATGTCAAATTATGATTCAAAACCAAACTATAATACACTATATTGGGATGACGAGCAGGCTTTCATTTGACAAAAGGAGGTCCTTGTTGAAGTGAGATTCAGTCTCTCATCCTAGCAATGGATGATTTCTCAGCTGAACAATGTCATATTGATCTAATTATTGACAATGTATACACCTTATCTTGTCATAATCATCCAAGTTCAATCTTTCAGTAATGTCACCACACTATTTTCATGAAAATCCATAGAATCAGTTGTACCAAAAATTCCTAAATTCAAAAAGGGGCAAAATTTTTATGTGCCTCACTTTCTCTATAATTAGTGGATTCTTTCCCCAAGGAAGAACATTCTTCAACAAACTATGTTAAAAGAGAAAATACTAGATTTCAGATTAGGGCATAACAATTTAGGGGAATAGAGCACAAAGGAGGCGGGAGTTGAGAGTGGGAGAGCAAAGTTGTAAAGGAGAAACTGAAAAGTGTTACTTCGACCTTGAGGGAGGACACGGGTGAGTTCGCAGGTGCCTGCGCTGCACATATGAAGAAAAGGGAAGAAAAAAATCGCATATGTATTGGTGTACTTCCCCGAGATAGAGGGAGATAGAGACGTGTGCAAGTCAACCTGACCTTGGAGCCAATTCGCGCCACTGATGATGGAGATCCAGTAGATTTTGGGTGGGTGGTCGAGGCGTCGAGAGGGAAAGGGCGAAGGGTCGATGGATTTTGGGATTTGGGGCTTGGTGGGTGTTTTGTGAAACAACACAGGGGAAATGAAAAATGAGAATGCAAATGCAGAGCAATCCGGCTATTAGTAGGCACTACTTTCAGGTTCTTGTTTAGGTAAATAAATGTCTTTCTCCTAGGAAAATGAAAATCCCATGAGATATGAACTTAAACCAAAATATCGCAATATTTTGAATTTCCCGATATTTTCATTCAAAAAAAAATATCAAACAACTTGACGTCCCTGCCAAATTGAGACCATGGTTCTTCCACTTTTTCGTTCTCAGCTCTGCTCCTCTCCCGAATAAAAATTGGCACATCAATTAGGGTTCCAAAAATTGGGGATTTCTTGCAAGAAAGCAACCAAATCGATCTTGTACCTGAATTATCGCTTCGACCATGGATGATTTCGAAGATGTTGCCCGTTTTATGAAAGTCGAGCCCCGGAAACACGGTTGTTCGATGATAGAGCGTATGAAACCGAGATGGTGGCTGGTGATGAGGAGGATGAAGATGAAGAACTTGACTCCCCCTTTGAATTAATTTTTGTGGCTGGTGATGAGGAGGATGAAGATGAAGTAATTCTGGTACTGGAAACAATTTTTGTGGGTGTTTTAGTGTGTTTTTATTGGGCTAAGAACAAAGGAGAATTTTTTATAGAAATTTTCCAATAGATGCATTTGATTAGAACAAAATTCAGAATGCATAGTATTTGTTTATTTTAAAAACAATTTCTTTTGCTTGTTTTAATCTGCTAGAACAGCATTTCGCTCTTTTTGCTTGTTTAATCTGCTTATTTTATGTCTCTAGCAATGTTAGCTGTATTGGTGGTTGTTCTAGACTGATTTGTATGTGTATGTAATAAGCAATAAGGAGTACTCTGCCACAAGATGCATTCAGAATAGCAATAGCTTGTGTTCTCCTTCGTTTTGTCTCGTTTCTTTCCCCATTATCATTAGCTAATAGGTTTGGCCTTAAGGGCTTTTGTTGCTCGGGGAACTGTTCTGATCCCATTTATTATGCAGTCGAATAAGCATATTGTTTTCTGATTATCAAAAAAAAAAAAAAGAGCATTTCACTCATGCCAGAATTTCCTGTAACAGGTCTTTTAATCTTTTGTAAGTTGCGTCGTCGACCCCCCATGCCGGCATTTCATCTTCTCGGAGTGAAAAAAACGAGCGCCATGTAGTCGACTAAAGGCAACAGATTAGGCAAATTGTCAAGGCAAGTAGTTGTTTAATCTTTGATTGGTTGTTTGTTTTTTATTTACCATGGTAAGTAGGCTTTTATCAATCAATAGACTGAAATCGTCAATTCTTCCTTCTTATCAGCATTGATTTTAGATTGCTTATCTCCAAAACTTTGTGTATTCCTTTCTTTAAGTCCTATGGATGATTGTATGCAAATATTCAATTCCTGTAACATCCAAGTTGTTTAAGTTCATATATAGTAATTCACAAGCCGGCTTAATAACCGCTTAGATTTTTGCTCTTCTATCTATTCATATAGGAACTCTTAACTGATTTTTGTAACGATCATCTACTCATAGGAATTGGATCTGCTGGCTACAAGATATTGTTGGAAAGTAATGAGATGTTGGCAACTCTTGTGATAAGCCCGGATGAATTAGTTGATGGTGACACAGTGATAGAGCATACCGATGTTTTGGTAAGCCTATAATGGAGGGGATGGTGCTCAGATTGCTCCTGAAGTTTTAATGATGTTCCCAGACCCAATGTAATATATGAATTTTATAGAAGTTACGCATATCATGAAGGTTTCCCAATTAGTGAGAGTACTCAGGAAGGTGATGATAGGGAACGTCGATATATAGCTCTTGGGCAGTGGGCAATACTAGTAGCTTTGGGCAACATGGCTTAGGGAATGGATTAGCAGATTAATATAATATAGAGCTTTTGTTTTTAAATTGTTGTTTAACCCTACACCATGTTACTTTCTTTGACTTCATCGACTCTATAACTTTGAACATGTGGTTCTGTTTTTTAAATGTTGTTGAACGTGGTTCACTTTGGCTGTTTGACTAAGTTATTTTATCAATCTTGTGGATTGACTGTCTTATTTGTGATTCTCTCATTGCATAGAGTTGCAAACTATTCCAGGTTGGTTTATGATGCGTGTTAGATTGTGTGACTTCTATAAGTTGGCTAAGTCACGTTTACAAGGGAGACTCTAGAATCTATGTATGTTACTAGTGAGTAGACATATTAAACAATTCCATTTAATGAAGCAAGATCATGATCTCTAGATGCTTTTAAACAGAATAATTCCTGTAAATAAATAGAGAAGAGCAAGTTGAATCACTCTTTGTCATCATGAAAGGCAGTTCCTAGACTTTGTTCCAAACCATACTCTATCAATATAAAAGACACTTTCATACATTTTGAACACAAGGTTTCAGCTTCACATGTTAAATTATATATTAAATTGAAGTCAATAGCACCTTGTTAATTGAAGTCAAACTATATATTCAATTGAAGATAAGCAAGTAAATAAGCAAAAGAATTTCAAAACACAAGGATGGTAGGATGCATTTCATTTTATTACTTGAGTCTTGTTCTTGTTAACCTTGGATTCCACTATTTCGGGAGCCAAACAAATATTATGGAAGCATAAACTAACATGTCAAAGACAAGACAAAGGTTGTGAACGTGTTTTTCCAACTCAATACTATTTTTTGGGTATTTATGTAAAGTCCCCATTTCATTAAAGCAAAGGCTAAATAGACAGAAAGTCCATAAAATGCAGAAACAACAACACTTAAACCAAGCCTAAACAGTTCAATCAGCAACATTGGAGACTTTGAAATAGATGTGTTTGACAGTGACAGAGAATCACTGTCAAACATGCATATAGGATGTGTTATTTTTATCCTTGTCTTGCTTATCTTTACATTTTGTTCATTTCATTCCATCTCAACTCGTTGTTCTAGGAAACTCAAACACCGTTATGGCACTTGCTGGGAACAAGGCTGATTTATTAGATTCAAGAAACTTGCAGCAGAGGCAAGTTTATTCTTTATGCAAACGTTCTTGCATTCAATTGATATTTATACCAATAAGTGTCAATCAAACCAAGTACACTTTAGAAGCTTAAGAACCACCACTTGCATCAAAGAGAATGAGGACACAATTAAGAAGACCAAAAACTTACAACATCCGAGATGCATACTGATCACAAAACTACACAATCCTTCCCAAATTAAAACCAAACCTATTTGAGCTTTTTTTTTTTTAATTATTTTTTCCTCGAATAATAATAGCTTATTATTTGATTATGCAAATAATACTCAAGAGATTGAAATTTAACTGAAATTGAAATTTATTTTTTTATTGAAGTTCAAGCTACAACAACTATACAAAGTATAATTGTGTATAATTATTAAAGTTTGCCACTATCCATGAGCATTCTTTACAGGTCTGCCACTATCCTAAATGTAATTGTGTACTGTGATTAGTTCCAAAAAATACATTTACAGTGAAAGAGACTCTGTCAATGTACACTTGTGAATGAATCATTTATAACTATATTTGTTTTTTACTGCCTAAATCAGGATTAGTCTTCAGAGGTTTCAGAAAAAATTGATAATGATCATCAAGTAGGTGAAGCTGGTAAAAAATCAAGAAGTAATCCATGCATCAGGATGTCTGATTTTTTTTAACAAATTTCTGTCTATCATGTGACCTCCAATATGGATTCCATCTCAAACAGTCCATCGAATAAACCACTAGTTATATCAATTAAAACAAAGCACCCCGAGAGCAAGACTAATTATATCAAGAAAAAAAATCAGAAATTTTCCAATTAAAACAAACCACTAATTATATTATATCAAGACTTTGTATCTTTTATGTTAAGACAAATTAATTATGATAATTAAGAAGGAAATTATCATGAAGGCAAAGGCAGCTTCCCATGAAAGGCAAAGGCAGAGAAGGAAAGTTGGGGAATGTAATTGCTCACCTCGAATAGCAACTTCCCACCCTTCAATTTCGACCAGCAACGAGCAGATTGTGACCCTTCGACCCTTCAATTTCACGAGTTACCAGATTTCAACACTTGAATTTCGGCCAGCGACCCAAGCACCTGAGAGCAGACTAAGCCCCTTTGAACCAGCTTCACGTTCGCTAAACTGCAATCGAGCACCCTTCGACACGCATTATCGCTTCGATCTCCATGTCCATTAGTCGATCTAGGAGACCAGGATTTGGGTATCGAATTTGGGAGACCAGAAATGGGGGATCGAATTTGGGGATCGAATTCAAACAGAATGAAATTTTGGATGAGTTATTCTGGTGAAATAAAATCTCGTGAGAATTTTGTTTTAGTTGAGGTCAATTTTGTCATTTCTCCCTGTTTGTGGTTATATACTAAAGTGCTTTCTGGGATTATAATTTGCGACGTGACATTATTTTATTGGTTGTTTTTGTAAAAAGTAAACAATTGCGGCTTGACTTTTACTTTTTGACTTTTTGAAAAAAGTGAAACCAATGAAATGATGTCGTGTGGCAGATTATAATCTAGATTATAATCTGAGAATCCAACCAAACACTTCGTTATATTAACACTATAACTTTTATTAAATACACCACAAGTTAATTGCATTGGAAGTCCTTATTGTTTTAAGTTATAATATTTATGTCCATAATCTTTTTATTGTATTTCTTATCTTCAATTTGTAACCGGTTAGCAAATATTATATCTTTGACAACAATTTTCTTTTAAAACATGTGTTGCATCCATGTGTCTATTTGGATGTCTCTACATCCTAACTAGGGGTGGGCATCTGATCCGGTAATCCGACGAACCCGACTCTACCGGCCCGAAACGGGTCAAATCGGGTCGGGTTACTGTAGCAATCG
>CAVNYN010219597.1:0-86922 GCA_963692815.1 Nyctanthes arbor-tristis
TTAGTATTATTACCAAAAGAAACATAAAGGCAAAACCCGGATAACAAGTTCGAGGCCAAAGAAGGCTTAAATAATAAATATGATACTATAATGGTATAGTCAAAAAGTCAAGAACTTAATTATAAAATGTCTTAAGTTGAAGGATTCATTAAGGGATAAATAGAAAATTCTATATGACACTTGGACCATTGAGTTTTGCTTACATGAATAAAATGAGATAACACTTGGCAATTGTAAGAAACAAGAATTCTTATGAGTGTACAATTGGAGCTATTGCCTACACTCTTTCCCTACAGACGCTCTTCCGATCTCAATTGGAAGCCCTTTCATTGGTTGAATCCAAGGATCTTTAGAAATTAGTTGGGAAAATTCGTCCATATATTGAGGAGAGCTTAGATAACCTTAAGAAGCCTTCAAAAACCTATTTTTTGTCTTCCAAACAAGCCTTTCCTTATATACATACAAGACCCTACTTGGAAAGCTATCTTACTTGAAGAATATTCAAAGATTGAAGGTATTTGAGCCACATATAGATATCCACAAATCTTTACAAGAAACGAAAACAAGGTTAGTAACTAATGGCTTGGTTTCCATTGGCATTTCATGACTTTGTGAAAAGAATGATTAAATGATGTCTTACATTGATAAGAAATGAAATGTTTTATTGCACACACTTCACTAGTATTGCCCTACTCGTTCTGTAATGAATGAATTTGAATTATTCCCATACTATAACTTATTCTATGACCCGGGATAAGAATGATTGGCATGGTGTCTGTTTTGATTGATAATATTTTCTGAAACTTCGGTAAGGGTCAACCGGAGTTATTGTGGATCCATTTGTCATGAGAAATTTGGCGTTTGAATGATTTGATTGCGCGCTACAGGTAGTTGGTGATCCTAGTGGTTGGGCTCTATTATATATTTGAAGAGGTTTGTGTATATTTTACTTACGGAACTTGTAATTGAAATATGATTTTCTTAAAGTCTTATGGCAAACCGATTCATTATGTTACTTACGGGGTACTTAGTACTCACTCAATATTTAACAAATTTTATATGTTTATTCGCAAGGTGTTTGAAAAGCAAGCTGAGACCTGGAGTGAGAATTCAAGTGGGAGCCGGATATCACAAGTAATAGAAACGGATTTATGGGGATACTATAAAGAAACCCCAGAGTTTCTTATGTACTTGGACACAACCTACGAGCTTAATGTATATTGTGCCTACACTCATGCTTATCTCTACCATGATAGGTTTATGGTCGATAAACCTATGTTTTTCACTTAATATGTTAACATGATATTAGAGTAAACTAGATACTTGCATATGTAGCACTTAGTGTGTACTATAATAAATAACTTTTGTATGGATTGGAAACCTATTTTCTATGTAAAGGTTTTCCTATCCTACTACTCGACAAGTTATGAATGAAATAAGTTTGTTAACATAATTCGTTCTTTATGCAAATGTTGATATAGTGTGTAGTAAAAACGAGTAAATGATAGATAACCAAACTTATTTCCTAACTAACCCCACAAAAATGAGAAATGAAAAGAGGACCATGGGAGTTCAAAACTTGTGTTAAATGACGTGATAAATTGGAGTTATAAAGTTGTTTTGGGAAGTTAAAACGATATAAAAACTAATTAACCAGTGGTTTGATTCATTTCAAAATGTGAATATGAGTGTTTATCCATAAAAAGTGATTCACTTAATAAGAATGATCGACAAACAACGAGGTGTGACAATTAGATACTCTTTTATTCTAATTGTTATTGTATTAATCAGTAACCGTAAAATTTGTTTGTTATATGTGTATATTACTTCTTGTTAAATATATAATATTGTATCATATGTTGTTGCTCTTGAAGTAGCACAACTAGTTATAATATTCCTGTAGAGTATTACTTGTACATCAAGAGTAATTCATACTAGATATAGTTATTAATTTACTTGGCTTCAATATTTTAAACTATTACTCCTGAAGTAGAAATAATCTAAATAAATTCCAAAAAAAAAACAAAAGCCAATATATGATGCTCTTGAATTGACACAATTTATTGTTATATTTCAGTTAAATATTACTTATTTTTGGAGAAAAAGGATCTATATTGATTATTTCTGAAGAATATTTAGTTATTGTTCCGAAAGTAACGATGTTTTAAATCGATTAATTAACAATGAACAGTCGGTATTGCTCCCGAGGAGCCTGTCATTGTATGATTTAAATTTAGTAAAGGAATTTAACGATTATTCTTGGAGAATTACATTAGTACTAGTACTATAAGATAATATTATTTGTTCCAGAAGAACAAATTGTTACAAATTTTAATATTCTAAAAGAATATTGAACTACTCCAGTAGCAGTAGTTGCCTAAATTATTAAGTATGAAATGCATTGTCTATGGAAAGCATATATCTATGCAAATTTAAATTTAATATTAGAATTCATTGCTACTTGAGAAAGTAGTAGTAATTTAGATTGAGTGTACTTTTGAAGAGTAAATTTTGTATAAATTATATCTAGTAAATCTTCGAAGTTGCTCTTGAAGATCTTTTATGAAATCTAGAAGATTTCATTTAAATCTAAACTCCAAATCGGTTTTTCTATGTGAATTATGAACAAAAGTTTTTATGGCTTTGAATTCTATATAAGTTTTTACTAATTACTTTCCTTTCATTGTCAACCATCTCATACACCGACATAGTTAATGAGTGAGTTTATTAAAGGAAATCCATATGCTCGTACCATATTATTGGTGATGTTTATTTTAGATAATTAGTTATATTGAGATATCTAAATTATTATTGATTGTATTTTCTTATGAATTACTGTCTTTAGATTTCTAGTAATGATCTAAAATATTATTATACTGGATTTTGTTGTATCTCGAATAAAAATAATTATGTCCCCATTATCGTGATTTCTTGAAAAAAAAGAAGAAAAAATATCTCAAATTTATTAATAATCTAGAAGATTATTATGATATTTTAAAAGGAAGATTCACAATTATATCATATTCTAGAAGAATATGGCAGGCTCTAGAAGAGCCATAAAACGTGTAATCCATTATATTTCTTGAATAAATACTATAAATATAATATTTTAGTTGAATATGTTGTGCTCTCGAAGAGCAAAATATGTGCGATTAATTATTGTGTTTTCATAGACATATGTACAATACATTGATATTCTGAGTTGAATATTACATATCATCAAAGTGAAAAAATATTATATCTAGTATTTTAATGATTCTTTTTATTACATTTTAAATGATATTGAAGAATGTTAAACTACTACTCTTGAAGAAGTAATAGATTAACTAGATTGATGTTACTCTAGAAGAGTAGATTTATATGAATTTAAATTGAAATAGTAATTTATTGCTCTTGACAAATGAGATTGTTACGAGTATTCTGTAAGAATATAGAATCCTAATGATTCTAGGATTTCAGTTGATCTCGATATTCATAAAATTTATATTTGAAATCCTGAAAATTTCATGAATATATCTTGTAGAAGAATATTTTATTGTACTTGTAGTATAAATTTTGAAAAATATCACAGGTAATCTTATATCATAAATATAGTGATATTTTTTGAATTGAATTCTGGCAAAAATCCTGAAGATGTCATATTAAAGATTTATAGACAATTATATAAAATCTAGTAGATTTTATTGAACCAGAAGTTCAATTTTTATTTGAACATTCTTATTAAACTGGAAGTTTTTTTATTTGGCATGACCAGCTCGACCATCCTGGTTTTTTTTTATAATGAAAATATTGGGAATTATTAGAAGAACTGGAAGTTCTTTAGATTTTATGTATCACTTGTTTTCAAGGCAAATTGATTACAAAAATAACACTAGTTAAATTTGGAATTAAGTTTTCAAATGTATCTAGGAAATATTTAGAGGTGAACCATGGGCCCACTCACCCTCCATGTAGACTATCTAGATATTTATAATTTGGATCCACTAGAGGTCATATGTGTTATATTACTCATAACCTGATGTTTATGAGATTATTTGCTTATATTGATTAATTATAAGCAAAGTTCTAGATATAAAATAAAGACATTTACGTCTTGCTAGTGAACTTATCCCAAAGTTGTTAATGATTTATATTTTGGTTGGGATACTTGATTGCCAATGGTGCAGCAAAACCATTGGATATGCATCAAGTTATTTGCTATTCTATTTAATGAAAACTATCATTTGTGGTTTAGTGAAATCAATATTTTATAGGTAGCAGCGATATTCTCAATAAACTTGCCAAATATAAAATTTATATGATATCCCCTTTTATAGTTTGCTTACAGTCAGAAACCTCTCTTTACTAAAAATTGTAAATGCGATTTATGTGTAATCGCGCAACCACAAAATTGAAGTGAATGTTTTTGAATACTGAGAATACATGTTCAGGTTTGCAACCTTTACATAACATTTATTTTTCATCCCTGAAGGATGATCTGTTACGACATGATTTGTCGATTGTTGCTTCACTCACTAAAGTATTCTCAGCATTAGGGGGAGAAATTAATAGTTGATAACAAATATATGAAACACGTATTTATAGTCCTCGCATAGTACAATGCAAACCGGAAGTTTGCAAGATAGTTTACATTTCAGATTACTGACTGTATGGTTACCAATAGTATAAGCTAAATTAAGTGCTCCAATTTAGATTGACATAATAAATTCCTATAAGAGGATTTAAGATATTAATAGCATGCTTGAAGCATGACGACGATCGATTCCAAAACAAACATCTTTGGAAATAGAATATGGAGTAACTATTTTATATGATGGTTATATTGAGGCATAGTACTCTATAAGAGAGATCGGAGAGACATAACTAATCAGAAAACCCTTAAAGAGGTTCAGATACATGAAAGTGTAAAATAAAAGAGATCTCAAAGTGTTATATCTACAATAAGAATCAAATGAAATCGATAAGAAATAGTTGTCGACAATAAATAAATATTAATGAACTCAATAATTGCAAGGATGGTGAATTAATTTTTCATCAAAAATTTAATGACATTGAATATTGACCAAAACAAAAGGATGCAATCTAGTAGATTGCTCTATGTCAAGACCAACAATCAAGTCATTTGAAAATATATATCATGCCAATAAAATATCAATAGGTACTTATGTGAAAGCATTATTAAATATGTGGTGGTAAAATTGAAATATAATGTTGTATTCAATTGGCAATATATAAAAATATCATAAATATGGTATAGTCCCTGAAGGATTTGATATGTAAGAATCATATAAAGAACTGAAAGTTCTTGTATAGATTGCCAATATAGATAAGAAAGATACGCGTTGTATTTTTTCCTTGACTGAGGTTTTATCCCACTGGGTTTTTTTAGCAAGGTTTTTAATAAAACAACTTTAACGGCGTATCAAAAAATAATGTATTTTTCATTCACTTAGATTTTTTCCCACGGGGTTTTTTCCATGGTAGGTCTTGAAAAAAATTGAAGATTTGACAAAATGATTCAATACAAGAGGACGATTATTGAACGAATTCAGGGAGAGTAGTTGTACTCTTTTTCCTTCCACCAGTTTTTATCCTATTAGGTTTTTCTGGTAAGGTTTTAATGAGGTAGCATCTTGAACGCTCCAAAATTTATTCAGAATCAATTGTACTCTTTTTTCCTCAGTTTGGTAGTGTTTTTCTCCCATTGAGTTTTTCTTCAAACAAGATTTTTAATGAGGCAATTGTTGTATAGATTAGTCATTCGATGGGGAGTATTGTAAATTATTTAATTATATTGTGAATGACTACTCTACTCCCAAAACTCTAGACTTGTACTTATAAATAGGCGTCTTTGGTTCTCATAATATACATAGAATTCTTGAGTTTTCTCTCTATTTTCTCTCTGTTTTCCCGTATTTTTCGTTCTATTTCATAACAAAAATAAAATTATTAAAGTGGAATAATTAATAAATGAAAGGGTATATAGGTAAATGATGTTAAAATTTACTATTCTAATATTATTAAATTAATTTTTTTAATCTACTGAAAAAGAAATATGACCATTTTTTCGGGACGAATATAGTATTAAAGTGGAATAATAATTAAATGAAGGGTATATAAGGAAAAAGGTTTTTAAATTCCACTTTTCTAAGAATATTAATTAAACTTTCTTAATTTATGTGAAGTTGGGCAGGGGATTATTTTCACGGGACGAAGAGAGTATATCTTATGTTTCAAAATAATACGAGCCTCTGTCCCAGAAAGATAGTCATATTTCTTATTTCACATAGATTAAAAAAAACTCATTCAATAATATTGAAAAGGTAAATTTTAACCTCATTTCTCTATTATAGAGATCGGAAGAGCACTTATTAATTATTACACTTTAGTAATTCTATTTTAATGATAATTATGCTAATTAAATAGAGGTATATAAAAGAACTAATATTTCAACTACTTTTTAAAAAGGAAACTAGACCATAATTTGAGACAGGAGAAAAAGGAAAGCCAGACTATCTTTTTGGGACAAAAATAGTAATAAAAAAAAGCCACAGTGAGTTGATATCACGTGATTGACAGTCTGCCAGAATTCAAAACCCTATATGTTTTAATAGCTGGACGCCTACACCTTATCTATCATGTTATTAATAAATAGTTTTCAGTATCAATTATCGACTCAATAAAATAGTTATTTAAAATGCAAATTGATTTCGTCAAAATAAATGGGAAATATTTGTGTAATACTTATGAACCCGACAACATATTGAAGGACTACTTTCCCACGGAATTGCTATAATTGAATTAATTAATAAAATTGTTTTCTCAAAAAAAAAAAAAATTAATAAAATTGTTATTGTTATATTTATGAAAGCAAGAAATTGTATACTCCCACTATCCCAAAAAAATATAGTCCAGCTACTATATTGTTATATTGTGTATGTCTTTAATTTTTCATTTCCATATATATCCCTAATTAATATATTATTATTACTCCCTATCAACTACCTATACACTAAAATTATTGTTAAATAATTATTGTGATATAAGAGTATATATAGAGAAATACAAATGTAGCAAAAAGCAACGTCTAAAATTTTAAGAAAACCTCATCAAGACATACTTAAAGAGGCTTGCAAGAAGATAATGAGCACCCACAATAAACTTAAAATGACCAATATGTCCCCACTTAAAGCAATTTGAGCGGGAAAATCGCGGTCAGATTTTACTACAACACCTCTTATTTAATATATATAATATATATATATTTCAAACTATTGCTTATATATGCACTACTTATTTCACCACATTATAATTTCTCGTTCAATGTCAATGAGAATCCAACAGCCACTTTGTCTCAACAATCTATTGTTATGAAGGACGCGTCCCTCCATTGATTATGCTAGAATTGAATACAATACAATTTTGTGCGTTGATGTAAACCGCGACATTGAGCGGTTACATTTTGAAGGGCAAACCCCTTCTGGGTTTTCTTCTTCATCCGCCATGCTAATTCCCCGATTCGTAGAAACACGTATTAAATGCTGCATTATTATTCAAATAACGATTAGCATTTTGTAATCATGCATCGGTGGCGGGGCGCGAAATCCCATAACGAAGACGGTCTCGTCGACAGCGGAGGTGGAAGGTATTCTCTCCGATTTTATATTGAAAGTTCTAATTTGGTAACAATTGGCATAAATACGTGCATTAATTTCAGTTGTAATAATTTTCATATTTGAAATGATGGATATTTACTTTTTCCAGAAAAAATACCAATTTTTGTTTCTTTATTTGTTCTCTGATGGTTTTTCTTTCACCGACAATGCGATTTGCCAGATTTCCCCCTTCCCTCGTAGCTAGAAAACTGTAGTCAAATGCATTATTTATATCTAAATAAATATTCTTAGTCATTCACTGATGGCTGGCCACATTCACGCTGTTGTCCAAGGCATTGAGTCTCGGGTTTGATCTAAACAGGTCCCCGTTGAAGACGAGCTTATTTTCACGGCGTAACCGTGCTCGGAAGCTGCAGCATTTTATTGATAATGGTGCGGATTCTCCAGTGAGGTCATAGTCCGTATCAGTGATTGCTTCTGAGCGTGTCCCCAGCCACTGCCGCTTCCGGAATTGCATATTCCAGTAGAGTGCAATGCTAAATTGGACTCTTCTCCCCAATCCTACAACGTGCCCTTACGGTCACCTGAGGAAGTGAAGAATGCTATTCAGGGAGGAGGCGATAAAATGGGGGTTGGGGACATAGAAAAAGAAATAGAAAGAGATATAGAGAAAGAAGGAGAAAGAGCCGCTCAACTGAACGCATTTGCCATTGTTGGACTTAATGCACCGAAGAGGTAAGGAATTCCATACTGTTTAATGAATTCTGGAAATCACCATCTAATAGAAATATGATCTAAAACCCATTTTTTCTTTTATATTTTTTAAATCCATTTTCAGTTCATAATCTTAAATGTAATTACTTGTCTCTGTTTATTTCCAATAGATTTTGAATTTGTTTGCATGGTTCTGTTATCTCTTTTCATTTTTGTCTGTTAATCGCTATGATTTAATTTGTTTTGCATATGGATGTCTCTTTTAATATTCGTTCTCTTTTTTTGTGTCCATTTATTCCCCTCTGTAGCAGATCAGCAGGCCAACATGTTAGAAGGAAATCAGAAAATTTTGAATCTTCTTCTAGTCAGTCAATTCTAAAGCAAATTGACATCGGATTGTCCTCTGATATCTCCAATAACAATTTTCCTACTCGTGAGCCAACCAGTCCTCATTCGAGTTCTAAACTGAGCCCTGTGAGAAATGACGCTGATTTCTTTGCAACTCATTGCATGACTCCCCCAAGTGCTTTCCAAGTTTGGTCTGCACCGGAGATGCCTCATTTAGATACTCATCTCAGTACAAGGTTTTTGTATAAAATGTCTCCTGAGAATACTACATCAAATGTTCTTAATTCCCCGCTTCACAGTCCACAACTAAGTACTCTTCAGGCTGCAACAAGTCCTAATAAACCTGCAACCCCGTTGCATAAGAAAACATCTCCTAGGACCCAATTAGCACGGCGTGAATGTAATGCTCAGGCCAATGTACATCCCCTGCCTCTTCCTCCAGGAGCTGCTATATTTTCGCGGTCAAGTGCAACTTTCCCGGTGGCAGCTAAGCCTGAATTTCTGGTAGCTTTCATGCCTTCACATCCCACTCCAATGTCCCCACTCACAGCTAAAACTGAATTTCAAGCAACTACCTTGCCTTTGCAGCCTATTCCAATTTCCCTTGGTGCAGGTAAAAGGGAATGGCAAAAAGGAAAGCTTATTGGGCGTGGGACATTTGGAAGCGTGTGTATAGCATCTAATAGGTATACAAGTTCAACATGATCACTTTTGCTACATATTTATTTATTTATTTTTTAATTACAAGGGGGATAATGGGGAGGGGGACTGGGGGGGTCCGAACCCGGGTAAAGCCCGGTAAGGGGTAAGCCCTTTTCCGCTTGGGCTACCCTTGATCCTTACTTTTTGCTACATTTTATTAGGTATAATAGAGTAAATAATTTTAAGTTTTTTGGGAAAAAAAAAATTATGTATTACAGGGAGACTGGGGCCTTATCTGCCATGAAAGAGGTTGAAATTTTGCCAGATGACCCGAAATCCACAGAGTGTGTAAGGCAGTTGGAGCAGGTTTTTACACTTCTATCTTTATTTTTCATTTTTTGTTTTTTAATTTTTCTGTATGTTAATCATCAAATATGAATGTAGAACATATGGACTAAGGCTTTTGCTAAGGTTGCCAATGTAAGATGATATTGGATGTTGATGCTACTTTGCCTACTCTAATCGACAAGAGCATGAAAGCTATATAAAAATGTGGAGGTAAAACATTTCATCCGCTGGCTAAATTCTGTATATGCACACTTAGTCATTTGTTGGCCGCCTTATTAAATAAGATATGGCCCTCAATAATAAAGGTATTTGAACTTCGAAGCTCCTGATTATCTTTCATTTCTTTGCATCAAGTTGTTAAATTAAATAAAATAATAGTAATAAAATGATCTCATTAGTATGAAACTAAAGGTCGGCTTTTTGGTATTTCTTTTGCATTTTCTGTTTGCTATTTGAGTTTCTCATGTTTATTGAGTGTCGTGTGCATCCTGCTATATGATTCTCATCTAACGACTGTTACATAACTCTTCTCTAAATTTTTGCACATATTTTTGGTTCTCCATAACATTTATCAACATTAGGATTTTGACCTTATTAGTTCTGGCTTTTCTCAGGAAATTAAAGTACTCAGTCGCCTAAAGCATCAAAATATTGTGCAGTATTATGGGAGTGAAGTAGTGAGTAATTTTTTCATGGAGCTCAGACAAATGTTAGCTTCTTTCTACGTATACTCTAGTGAGACCATTACTTTTTGTTTATTCAGATTGGTGACAGATTTTACATATATCTGGAATATGTCCATCCTGGTTCTATCAATAAATTTGTCCATGATCATTGTCGAGCAATTACGGAATCCATTGTACGCAATTTTACTCGTCATATTCTTTGTGGGTTGGCTTATTTGCACAGTACAAAAACCATACACAGGTATGGTTGAGATGCTCTGTAACATAAAAGCTGCAATCGAATCCTCCCTGGAATTAAGATAGGAGATACTAGTTATCTATTAAATATGCTTTTCGATAAACTATGGATGGAAGGATTATCTTTCTAGCTTGGAGTTTACTTGGAAGGTTAACACTTCTGTTCTGACCAAATGCAATAATCATCAAATTTTATAGGGACATAAAAGGAGCTAATTTGCTTGTTGATGCTTTTGGAGTTGTCAAACTTGCCGACTTTGGGATGGCAAAACATGTGAGTTCTGATATCTCCTCCAGTTCTGTATTTATGAATAAGTATTTTGTATTGTTGTTTGTTACTATGTCTTGCTGCTGAGTTTCAGGAAAATCTACTGTAAACATCCTTTTCCTGTTCCTTTTTTTTTTTTTTGGGGGGGGGGTTGGGGTTGTAGGGGCAAGCCTATCCAGATTTTTGAATTTCTGAATTCGAATATTTGGTCAACCAAGCAAATTGTACTCTTTTGGGATCTCTCACCCTGGGCGAAGCCATATCAGGCCTAGTGTGGTCAATGGACCGCACTGGACTTGCCAATGGCCCACTAAATATTGCTGGCTGACGTTGGAGAGAAGCCCACAAGTTGCTTAATTTGTTTTGCTTTTCCTTCAAAGAACTTTCTACTTGAAAGCTTCTGGTCCCTGTGGCCTCCATATCCTCTAACAACCACCAGAAAGCTTTTTGACCCAACACATTATCAGGCCCATTTAATTTAATTCATTTATTTATGCAAAAACACCAATCCTCTCTTATTTTATTGACCGCAACATCAAGTCCTCAAACTACACAATCGATGTGGGATTCGTTTCTTTTATGGGGCAGAGTAAAAGTGTTCTCAAATTGCATAGTGGTTAATTTTTTTATTATTATTATTAATTTTTTTTTTGGAAAGGTGCAAATGGCTGAATTTATTGAGAATAACTTGGAGATTTATTTGATTAAAGTCATCAGATTTGTTGGATGAAAAGATTATGATTTGTAATCGGAAGCTAGCCTGAATCGAAGAACAAGGCTACAACGATTCAAATATAGATTGTATATGTTTTTAAATATATAAAAATATATATATATTTTTTCAAAAAAGTTATTTTCGTTATTGTTTGATTAATTTAGCTGTTATCTCTTAACTATTTCAGTCAATTCATAAGCAAATGGTTTAATAGAAGATGTATTTGAGATGTTATACTCTTTTAAAAGTCTCCTTTTGATTTTAGATTTTGGAAAAGGAAAACCAAACAGGTTTTGAATTTTATCATCTATGACAAGAAAAGCAAAAAAATGTTTTTTCCTCCTTGAAGTTCAATAAGATCGATCTCATATGATTGCATCTCGATACGATGTAACTCTTGTCTATTTTGTCTTTGTTAAAAAATTCTGACAGCACTTAACTCTGATCCTGGCTCTGTTCCTGCCTCTTTCCACCAAATTATAGAAGAAATAAGTCCAATTATACAAGTAATGGATAGAGCAATACTTTGTGCTCAAGACCAGTATAGATGGCATTCAAGTGTCATTATTTAAGTAATCACTTAAAAAGTTAGCCAAAGATTCGCATTTACCGAATTATATATCTATCTCCAGTATACAAGGAACACAAGTTTCTTATGAAGATAATTTGTCTCAATTTGCTACTTCACAGTTCCAAGAATACTTGAGTATGTAAAAAAGAAAACTTTTCTAGCATTGAAACAAATTCACCAATAAAAAATAAATACACATGTTATATATGCATGTGATATATATATATATGATCATGCTGCTCTACTGTTAAATAGTTATAGTTCGCTACTTCTGCTCTCTGACTTGTTTAATTTTTATTTTTCATCTTGATTTGCAGCTTACTGGATATGCAGCAAATCTTTCATTAAAGGGGAGTCCTTATTGGATGGCTCCTGAGGTAATTGTTTATTGCAAGCCAAGATATTTCTCACTGCAACCATTAACTAATCATACTATGTTAGATTTCCATTTTCGTTCTTCCCTTAGCTTTTGCAATCCGTAATGCAGACAGATGCTTGCTCTGATATTGCTTTAGCCATCGATATATGGAGTTTGGGCTGTGCTATAATCGAAATGTTTAGCGGAAAGCCTCCATGGAGTGAATAAGAAGGGGTAAGCACAGATATTGCTCCATGTGTGCTCATAGAATGCTCGAAGGGCAAACGTAGTGCAATCCAATCTTAGACCAACTGCAGCTATTGAACCATGAGTTCGTTAATTTAATTAGCTCATAATGATGAGGCTTTATCTGCTATTCCGTAGATAACATTGTGTTACAGTGACCAAATTTATCCTATATGTAATTATATGAATCTATTATATTTAACCAAAAAAAATTTTAAAACTTCAGTTGGAAATGATTTTTCTTCAATTCCTTTATTTCATCTTTATTAGTTGAACTAGCTATATCTGTGCGTTTTTACTCTTCCATATTGTGTCTTATCAACATACCCAATTCCAGGCGGCAGCATTATTCAAAGTTCTAAAAGATTCTCCTCCTATACCTCTAACGCTGTCGGCCGAAGGCAAAGATTTCTTGCATCGTTGCTTCTGTAGAAACCCGGCTGACCGGCCAACACCTAGAATGTCACTTGAACATCCGTTCGTGAAATACTCACACCAGCCAGATGCTTTGTCATGCTTGACACCGGCCAGATGCTTTGTCATGCTCAAGATTGACGGTAAATCACATTTGTTCATTGTTTTTCACTGTGCTCTTTTCTGAGGTCCTTATTCGTGCAATAATATGCATGATATTTCAACAGGCCAATACACAATGTCATACACAGATCACAAAGGGTAAACTGGCTATCAAGTAAGACTCTCTCTCTCTCTCTCTCTCTCTCACACACACACACACACACACACATATGGACCAGATACGCATTCATGAATTCTGGCATTTGACTTGCATTTGCGCGGTCAGCTTCATGTATTATTCTTTTCTCCAGTGAGTTGGCCTACAAAGACATCAAAAAACGTTCAATTTTGTAAAAGCCCCCCTTTATTCTCCTCGTTCAACTCTAGAGGCCAATCTCGGTCTATCCCCGCCACGTTAGGGTCCCAGCACTCGTGCAAATATTCCTAGTTCTGTCAAACACACAGTATGGAGAATTCATGACGTAAACAGAGGGCATTGCAACTTGTCTTTCCGTGAGTTTTCTCTCCTAACAGCCCAAGTCATCAGATTTCCTTCATCTCATGATCGTGTCTTGGACTTTGATCAGTGTGATTGTTTAGGTAATTTGAAGCTTGGGCAGTTGGACGGGTGGGTTTTTTTTGTCAATGACAGAATATAGAGTTGACATAATGCGGAAAATGTAGACTGATGCTGTGTATTTTTAAATCAGGAGGGAGGGAGGGGGAGTCATTACATGAAAATTTGTAGATAAGAACACGATTCTAAGCTTCAAGAATCATTACATGAAAAAATGTAAATAGGCTAGCATTAGAATCGTGTAATAATGTAATGTTGAAGTTTTTACAAGCATGTTTAAAGTAGGGGCGTAGCCTGGAATTTATAGAAAGAGGAGCCGGAACTAAGAATAAAAAAAGTCATTTATATAAATGGAAATTTTCAAAAACTTTTGAAAGTTTTGTTTAAAGCTTCTAACCCCTGTGGCATGTATAGATGTATGCCGTGTGTATTTTAAATTCAAATCATGTGTATTTCAAATTTACATGGCATGTATTCATACATTCATAAACATGAGAAGTTTTTTAACAAAACTTTCAGGGAAGTTTTTGAGACGGACTCTTAAATAAATATTGATTTTTCAAATAATTAAACAAAATCAAGTACTATATATAGATGTTCATAGGTCAATTTTGACTAGAGATGTTTGAACGTTAATTTTCTTTACTTTTTGAATAAATACACATTCTATTTTGTGAGTAAATATAATAAATAATATACAAAGTCAATTTTGAGTGTTGAAAAGTTAAACTAGAGTTAATAGAAAATAAGAAGCAAGAATTCTATTTAAATCACTCCAAGCTTTCATCATGAAAATTGCAAAGAGGGTGAGAGATACCCTAAAGAAGAGATCGTGAAATTTGACGCTTCAATTAAAGAATCCCACATCAAAACTTGGAAGTATAAAGAATTCAGGATATGCTGTATAAAAGGATATATTCTATGGTGTAGTGTTCATTAGACAACATATATGATATCTAATGGATTATACGATAAGTCTCTATTAGACACATTGAGCAAGCCTTCATTGGACACATTGGCGGATGAATCCTTCAATATTTCTAATAGAGACTTGTTACATAATCTATTAGACATCATAAATAGTGTCCAATGGGGCTTGCCACATAGTCTATTGGTAACCATAAATAGTGTCTAATAGATACTATAGAAGAACTAATAAAAGAGTCCATTCACAATTGGAATAATCTTAGGGAACTGGGTTGTGTAGGCCGACTTTGTAGTATGGTCCCCTGAGCTCAAGACTAAAAACCTTGAGCCCAAACAGTTAAAACTTTTCCCATAAACCTTTTAAAGGCTTTGGCCTAGAATTGGGGTGAGCCAAGGCCCAAGGAGCCATCTCTTGGCTCCGCCCTTTATTGGCAAACATCATCATATTACTTTTTCATGTTTGATTATAGTGCGGCCAGTTTGTAAAGTTTTAGGTTGTGCTTTGATTTATTATCAAATCTTGGAATAAGTTTTTGACAAATCCACTGGAGTGTTCAAAGGCTCCATTTTAACTATAAATTTGGTCTTCTAAATCGACATATCAGTTCTTAATTGTGACAGTAAAGTGACTTGAGCGTTATACTCTTAAAATACTAGAATCTATCTATATTCTATATCTATATTTCCATATATAATTTATTAAAGCAGCTGAGTTTGAACCGGTCCCACCTATAGTTTCCCGCCCAAACTCAACTGCTATGTAATTATTATTATTTTTCATTTCTTCTCTTTACTATTTTTCCACGAGTAACGGTGAGGCTTATTAATTCTTGTCATTGGAAATGGCTGTTTGTGGAATGTATTCATACGTTCTCATCCTGGAAACGATTGTTCAGGGAATGTATTCACGCATTCTTGGGAGAGAAAATTAACACTTAATTCTCTCATTCTCTCTCAATCTCAAACCCAGCTCTAGAGTGAAAGTGCTAAACCCCTATTTGATCCTCTTTATCAAAATAGTGTATAATCATATATACCACTGATTTGACTACTGATTTGATTACTACTCATTTATAACTATAAATTTCAAACTTTTATTAAATCTACACCACTTATTTTACCTCTTTATAATTTTTCTTTATAAATCAATTACCATAAATTGAATCAAATAGGCACTAAATCGGTTAACTGTTCATTTTTTGGCACAATAGGCCGGTTATTTGCAAGCCCAACCCTCCGCAGGTAACTTTTTGTCTTCATTTTATAAACTAGTTGTATTACTTGTGCGATGCACGGGAAGAGAAACCATATAAGTAAAAACACATGGAGAAAATAGACAAATAGAATAATATAAACATTGTAACGAATAATTAAAATATATAAAGAAAAGACATTAATAGATAAGATTGTCACGCTCTTACAAATTTTGGAAAACCTCTTTATATACAACATTCGTTGTTGATCTCATTGGTTTACCATCATTGTCACAAATTAACATTTTTAAACCTGAGTGACTGGTCACTCTAGATATTGCAATATATAATTGTCCATGCGTAAACACTGGTCTTCTGAGAAGAAGTCCAACATGGGAGAGAGATTGTCCTTGACTTTTATTTATGGTCATCGCAAATGACATCATCAGCGGGAATTGTCTCCTCTAAAATTTAACAGGTATTCTGGAGTCTGACAGTGTCAATGACATTTTTAGAATGAAAATTCTGTGACCTGTATTGTTCCTAGAGAGAATCTGACCTTCCAATAAATGATCTCCAAGTCTCATTATAATCAATCTTGTTCCATTGCACAAGCCCTGAGTAGGATCGACGTTCCTCAATAGCATTACCGGCACACCAACTTTAAGCTTTAACTCATTGTTGGGGATTCTAAAACACTTAACCATATTGAAGATATTGATGAATTCAGTTGAGTGGATATTATCAAACAACAATCCACTTTCCTCTGTTTTAAATAAAACATTTGAGCTTATATAAGTCTTCTCTTTAGAATTCATATTTGATATCATATATTCATTTATAGCATCGACATCATCATTCTTGGGAGCCAAAATCGCTCAACCGTACAAGTATGAAGCGTCACAACCATCACCAGAGAAGGTAGGGTAAGTGCTTTCAACTATGGACTCTCTTGGATCACATGTTGATGCTATCAAAATATCATCTGGCATTTCTACTTCAGTATGGCCATCATTTTCCCCACCTGCTGTGCCATCTCCAACACTTATCATTCACTCGAAAAATGTTTTCAAGTCATTGGCCTCTTCACTGTTGTCCACACTTTGCAATCTCATGTTTTTTTATCAACCTTAGCACTTTGTAACGCTTCTACAAATAAGAAGAATTGATCATCACACGCACCACGTCCTGACACGATCCCTTTGGAATAAGGGCAAAATTTGCCTGAAATTCCAATCGAAAACCACAGTTTTCCCACCGAATGGTTGTGCGGAACTATTTAGACTGTCATACCTCAACATGTCTCGCAAACTTTGGTCGAGAGTTTCAAGGCAATATTTATTCATCGTCGGCTCATCATCCCATATTCTATTGTGTCTTTGATATCAATTGTGCCAATGGGCTTCCACACTTAATATTGCAAGTATGGTTTTCATTGGGATTTAGAGGAATTGAGAATCGGGGACGTGCCGTCCGATCACCTGGCAAGAGAATAGATGCTATCTCGCTAGAGGTAACATTGAGCACAATCTCACCTGTTGAACGAACAGCTACAGAAAGACTTTTCCAGACAAACGTCTTTCCTGTACTCCCGCAACTGTATAGGAAGAACACACCGCCTCTGCCAGAATTAACAGAGGCCATTACAATGTCAAATACATATATCTGCTCTTCTGCAAATGCCGCTACATTCCTTTTATGTTGTTCGGCTAAAGATGCTCTATCGTATGACAACTCATCAACTATCAATTGGTTCAAAGATGATGAATCATCAACAACATTAGGGTATGACATGCAAGTAAACTCTAAAAGACTCCTTCCCCTGCTACGCATTATGTTTTCAATCTCCAGCAGGGTGTAGTTTTGAATTTGCTTAGATTGTAGCTTTAAACCTATTTAAAAGGAAATATAATATTAAAAATGTTACTTCATAGACTTTACATTAAGCAACATTGAATTAACTCGCGTACAGAATTGAGAACGACACAATTACCTTGATTTCCAGTCAACGTCCTTTGCTGACATAATATGTCATCTAATAGATACTCCGAGTACTTATTCCACACAGATTCGGCTCGTGACATAGAATCTGAAACCAATAGGGTTACAAAAAGATTTCTCAATAAATGACTAGAACCCCATTGACTCGCTTCAACGATAGCATCAATGTACTCCTTATCATCATCCAAAAGCCCATGTGCATAACATGCATTCCTGAAGGCCTCTGACGCCATTGACAAATTTTATATCATCGTAACTGGTAGGGCCTCGAACGATAGTCAGCATGAGTTTCAAATAGCAAAGTTCTCCTTTACGAGGAGGTACGTAATGAAGCCGTGCAATTATGTTTCCTTGCTGACGTGGTCGCCATTCTCTATCCATACTATCCCAAACAAACTTCATTTGGAACTCTGAGTAAGTTAGCATTCTGGCCTCTGGATATTTTTTATTTGCATTCATCCATGCAATGAACATAATTTGTTTGATAGTTGGTCAGTTAACAACCTTGTCAGGTGATTGATCAGCAGAGAAATAAACCGACTGCTTTTCAGGCAGATGAAAGGCCAACCACTCAATTGAAGTGTCTCTACAATGAATGTCATAGCCAAACATTCTCTATGCAGCCTCACACGATGAAATATATATGCAACCATAGTACATTCTAATCTCATCCACACTACCGTTGGAGCCATCATTTTCGACACTTACAGAAACTTGTCTTGACACAGTGATGACCTTTGTGCATATACTTGAAGAGGTACTTAATAGATCTTGATTAATTGCACCATTCAACATTTATATGAGAGCTATATTTCAACAGGAGATTCTTGTTGTGAGGGACAACAAATCTGTTATCTAAGTCAACGCCATTTTTCTTCACAGTTCGTCCATTATCCTTACGTTTGTACTAAGGATATCCATCTTTATCTAAAATAGTGGCTTCATTGAATCTTTTTGGGAAATGCTTTGAACACTTGCCATCACGTATGCAGTGAGAATTGTTTCCAGGTAAACCGCACGGGCCATGAATCATAAATTCCTTGACAACAGCTGTAACAACAAATTTCGTGTATTAAAATAAATAATACAGAAATTGTTATAAATCAAAATTTTAATAAAATGAAGTGGATTGAGGCTCTTGTCACTGCTAGGTTGCAAATCCTCTGATTGGCGATTCTAGCTTTGAAGACTTGAAGCTTGGACTTGATGTGGAGAAGACTTGATCTCTTGACTTAATCTCTTGTTTCGGAGTTGAAGACTTGATTTCAGCTTGAAGAAGATGAAGAACTTCGAAGACTTTGGCTTCTGATTCCTCTTCTTGACTTCTGCTTCTGGCTTTTCTTCTTTTTGGACTTTGTTTTGTAGTTTGGGAACTTTAAGGATTTTAGAGAATTTCCCTTATTTTTTTTATCTTCTTCCCTTTTAAACGAATGAATGAGGGTATTTGTAGACCTTTAGAAAAGTCTAATGAGCTTTATAGTGGGCTTTTAAACTGAATGTGCCCTTAATTATTAGATGGGCTCTTGCAATACTTGGCTATTTCATTTTGAACTTAATTGGACTAATAAAATTAACCCGGCCCCAATTGATTTGAGCAATTTAATTCATTTGTTTTTTTAATTTAAAATTTCATGTCTACAAATGCCTCCTAAGATTTATCAATTTATCATAAAATGGATAAATCTTGATTCTTAACATTTAAGTTGAAAAAATTTAAAATTAATTTTGAATTCTAAACCCATTGGAAAAAAACGTGAATTCCATTGCTTATCTTTACTTCATTGATTATTATTATATTATTTTTTGGTGAAATTGTAGGTTGTTGAGAGGAATTTACGTGAGATTAATAAGCTCATTAAACTCACCCTTCGATTAATTCCCAAGATTTAGTTATTCCTCATGTGGAAACAAAAAAGTCCAAGAATTTGACCCCTTTTGCAAATCCCTATGGCAATAGACTTCTCGGCTAACTATGAAAACCAGTTTGCATCAACAACTAACTAGAACCCACACTCCTTAGGACTCTTCATGAGTTTTTTTAAACGTATGATGGATAAGTATGTGTCCAACAGTTTATTCTTCACATATAATTTACCAACTAAGATAGTGAGAAGCTCTCTAGCTTCATCTTGATTTTCTTCTAGTTCGAAAATAATTTTCAGATTATTGCCTTCTTGATTTGTTCTTTTGAAACAAGAATTTGCACACATGAAGGAAATAAATTTTCTTCTTGCTTTCAAAGAGAGAAGACGAAATCAACAGACCAATTACCAACTGTAGGAAATCGCCAATTTTTTTCACTAATATTTTTGTTTCATCAGATCATGACATGATCCATGAATTCTTGAAATTATCAATTTCCTTTTCCTTGGACGTGTAAGAGGAAATTGCATCAAATTCCATCTTTTGCCTTGGTTTGATAATTAAAGATTCTGATTTATTTGGTTTCCAGTGATTTCACATCCAAAATTTCCATTTTTTTTTAAATTGCAAATATTGTGAGAATACTTAGAAATTTGAGATCCAAGATATGTTTTAAGTATCTTTGGAAGATTCATATTTCTAGGAAGATACTCTTTTTGAAGACCTGAAAGACTGGGGTTCAAAATACTTTTACCTTAGTATTATTGGAACACCCATAATTTTAGGAATGAAAGATTTTTTGAAGACATCAAACTTGGAATTTGGAATACGTTTAATTTAGTATTCATGAATGTCGATTAGTTTCTTGAAGATGACAATTTTTGAAGATTTGGAAAATATATGGAATCCCGAGTACAAATATTTTTAGTATTCACGGGAGTTCACTTGATTTTCAAGGGTGAAGAATTTGAAGACTTCTAAAAAGTTGGGATCCGGAATATACTTTACTTTGTATTCATGGAAACCATAATGAAGAACTTGAAGGCCTTTAAAAATTTTGGAATCCAGAATACACTTAATCTTGTATTCATGGAAATTTACTTGGTTTTCAAAACATAAATTAATAATTGATGAATTAATTTTTTTTACACGGCAGATGGAAAGTCATAATGGAATCTTTTTATTTTTTTTATTTTTTTGGTCTTTTAATTTTGTAGACTTACTTTTTTTTGTTTTCCTTTTGGATAATTAATTTGATGGCTTCAATATTATATTTATTTTATTAATTAATTAATTAGTTTAATTTTTTTTTCTTGTGTTCGTTTTTTTCAGATATGGCCAAAACAAATTCCAAAGGAAAAGATGTTTCAGACTCACTTGATAACACTGAGATTGCTGACGCAGGCAATGCCATCAATTTTCCCAATACTTTGGTGAGATATCATAGTCAAACCAATGTCACTGGCCCATAGAAGATTGTTGTTTAAGCGTCGATGACATGCCCTACTGTTGAGACAATCCCTCCGGTGAACATGTACACTAAAGTTCTTACTGCAGCTCAAAAGTACATGATTGGCCCCCAGACGTTATCCTTCTTCGAATTTTCCTTTTCATCATACTCACATTGCAACATGCGTTCCACACGCAATCTTGGCTGAGAGAATCTCTCAAAAGCTTGTGAAATAGGGAAGTACAATTGAATCATGTGGCAAAATTTCTTTCTTCCAAAGTTTTGGGAATGGTCTATCTGGACATGTGAACTTCTTTACAAGAAGAAATTTACCAGACTAGCTTATGCTGTCCGTTAGGTTGCAAAAGAATATTCTCGCCCCAACGTTGCTTTTAGAGAACTTTGTGAATCGCGGTGTCCTGACACCAATACCTTCATTACTTTCACTTTGGCTTTGCCAATTCATCTTTCCTTCCAAAGATGAATATCTCCGTCCAGAAACCTTTAAAGCAGCTTCTAGAATGGCTTTTGGAATTACATTCAGCTTATCCTCCCATTTTCGCCAACATTTATAGGAGACTTACAAAGATGTCAAATTGTCCTCTCGGCCGCAAAAGTAAAGCAACCAAGTACTTTTTTGCAGGACACTTTTTGTATACTTGGGCTACATATTCTTTTACCCGAGGAGTTTATAGTATCGTGGACAAGTCTTATAATCATCCTATCCTTTGTCGATATGCTGGAGCACTGAATGATCTGCAACCTTAGGAACCAGCAGTACCTAATTTTAGAGAACTTATCAGAGGATATATGGGCAGTGATGATTTCTGTTGGATTCCACATCCTATTCCTCAAAATACTGGTATCAAGATAGATAACGGTACTATATCCACTGAATCTACAGATTTTATGATCAGCATTAGACCTGGCTTTCTTTCCTACCGCCGTACTTCTTCATTTTACATCCTTGAGTCTTACAATCCTCATAGATTTGCCCGACAGCAGGGCTTCAGACAAAACTTTCCAGGTGCACCCAGGAAACTTAATAATATGATTTTTCCAGTGAATACGCTAGTTCTCTACCTTGTTTGGCTTTCATTAACTCAGGCTAAAAGTAGATGTGCGTTTCACATTCCACCATCTATCACTAACATTCAGTCTGAGCTGGAATGGAGACACTGGTGGGACCAAAATGTACTTCCCAAACTGAAGAGTATTTCGACTAAAGTTTTTGCTTCGAGTAAGAGGAATAACTTTGAGCTTGTTCAACTTCCGCCTACACAAGAGTCTTTGGATGATGATGAAGATGTAGAAGTTGATTCCTCTCAACCGGTTCCTAAAGGTATTCCTGAGAAAAGGAAGTCCAATGTTCAGGATGATGGCGGTAAAAAGAAGCTCAAGTTAACCCTTCAATCCAAAGTGATTTTTCCCTCTTCGGATCCCATGGCTGATGCAACTTCAGAAACCAGCTCTTACGATGATCAGGTATGTTTTCCTTCATTTTTTCCTCTTTTTTCCATATGCAATATACTTAACATATGAAACTTTATTGTAGGTCACCATCCGTCAAGTATGCCGTTGGAAGCGTACTGAATGACCAAGAAAGGCTCAGAACGTCGGGCATACAATTGAAATTACCGGTACCTTGACTTATCCATTTGACTTAAGTATCTTGGATGAAAACTACGACGAACATCAAGATACAGGAATGCCACCTTGGAATAAAGGTAAATTCCCTTTTTGGTTACTATGAAAAGATAATCACAATAAATTATGTTGCTCTTCTTCGTCATTCACCACTTTTTTTGTTTAGATTTTCCGGAAATTCCCCAAGATCTACATTTGCCTACTTCAACCTTTCTTTGGAACAAGTTGGCGAAGACACGATTGCTGCACTTGAAGGGATTGATGAAGTTAACTTTACAAAGAATCTCCCTTGCTGATATCCAAGTAGCATTGGTGGTGGTATTTTAGAACCTGCACCTGAAAATATCAACATTGAAGAAATCTCTGCTGGTGAAACTACCAACCCAACTAGAGCTGAACTAGTTGTCCCTAATGATCGTCCTTCACAAAATTTAGCTATAATTTCTTCAGCTAACAAGGAAGTTAGACCGACCTGTTCTTCTGTTTCTGGATTTCCGGTAGATGTCACTGAGAATTTGCTTATGTGGACCAAGCACTTCCAGATGCTATGGTTAAATACTTTAAGCTTGAGCTTATAGAAGCTTTAAGGTATGGGTTGAAAAAATTCCGCATATGGTGGGAAAGAAATATTTAGAACATCTGCCGTGTGATTGTCGATTGCTTTTGAAATGATCCACAACCTTTTTTTCACTATATAGAAGATTTTTTACTGAAGGTGGACAATTACTTCTCCAAAAGACAGCAGATAACAGACAGTCTTTCACCGGCAGAAAAAATGAGGCAGATAGAGGAATTAGGACATAATTTGAAGGTGGCTAAGATGATTTCTGCTTCTTTGACTAATACAAGGGTTAAACTGCTTTCCGAGCTTGACCGGATCAATGAAGAACTTCAAACCAACACTGAAGAGGTGAGCAGGATTGAAAATGCTTTGTCCTCATTGGAACAAATACCAATCAGAGACAGCACTTCAATAGTAGACATTGACCAAGAAAGAGACGCTCTCGAGGAAGAACTCTTGCAACTGCCAGAAAAACTTTAAAACACTGTGTTTACTTTTTTTTCCCAAGTCTTGTACAAACTCGAAAGTTTTAATACAAATGAATTTTATTAGTCATCTTTTTCCCTCTATTTTTTTTGAAGTTCCAACAAACTTTTTTTTTAATATATATAAGACTGAACTTGGACTAACAACTTTTTTATCCAAGCTGCCTACGTACTCTTGAAAGGGATCAAGTCAAAACGTAGTTCACTTCAAAAGAAGAATTTTATTTAGTTTAGTTTAGCCGTTCACAGTTTATCCTCTAGCAGGCTAGGAGCAAGTACAAATTTTCTTTTTAAAAAAAAATAAAATGGGAAAATAAAGAAAAACTTAAGCATAGAAACACTCTAAGAATTTTCCATTGATTGGTCCTATTTGCAATCCATCTTTGTCAACAATCTTGTAGGCTCCATTTGTGAAGACATGTGTGACGACGTATGGACCATCTCGCTTAGGCTGAAACTTGCCTCCTGCTTTCCTGGAAATAATTATTGGCCTACGAACTAAAAGCACCAGATCTCCAACTTGGAATGACCTAGGCTTCACCTTTTTGTTGAAAGATTTTGCCATCCGAGCTAGGTAGCATTCTAGATGCATTTGTGCTTCCAGGTGTAAGTAATAAATGTGAATGACTGCACTGTTGAGGCTTTAATGCTACAACTGTAATTAATGCGTCATGCCTGCAATGAAGATATTAGGGTCATATATTCAAAATTTATCTGCTGTGTACCTGCCTCTTTTTTTTGAATACGAATTGCAAAGATAATTTTCATTTTCCGACAATGCATATATATACATATATAACACAAGTAGTGATTTTGTAACTTGAGTGCTGGACAGAAAAAATGGTGGGGGTTTTCAAATGGGAAGTTGAGTTTAAATACACAACTCTTTGGTGTGTTTAAAGATTAAATATTGCTTTTTTGTTTTGAAAAACTGTGTGTCGTGAGCCTTTAAATCTAAGAAGGAAAATTTTAATGATGCAGCTATAATTAATGTAGAATGCCTGCGATGAAGTTACAAAATAGAAGATACAATATGTTTCATCAGGTGCAAGTAATAAATGAGAATGACTGCACTGTTAAGCCTTTAATGCTGCATCTGTAATTAATGCAGCATGGATGCAATAAAGATATCCAGGTTGTATATTCAAAATTAATATGATGTGTTCTCGCCTCCTTTTTTTGAATACATATTGAAAAGTTAATTTTCATTTTTCAACAATATATATATATATATAAAACACAAGTGGTGATTCTATAACTTGAGTGTTGGACAGAAAAATTGGTGGTGGGGTTTTCAAGAGTGACGTCGAGTTTAATTAGGCAGCTCTTTGGTATGTTTAAAGATTAAATATTGCCTTTTTGTTTTTAATTAGGCAGTTCTTAAGCATTTTGAGCCTTTAAATCTGAGAAGGAAATTTTTAAATATGCAGCCGTAATTAATGCAAAATGCAAGCAATGAAGATACAAAATTGAAGATACAATATGTTTAATCAGGTTTTATTAATAAATGTGAATGACTGCACTGGAGAGCCTAAAGTGCTACAGCTGTGATTAACATAGAACGCCTGTAACGAAGATGTCAGGGTCATATATTCAAAATTTATCTGCTGTGTTCCCGCCTCCTTTTTTTGAATACGAACTGCAAGGTTTATTTTCATTTTTCGACAATATATATATAACACAAATAGTGATTCTGTAACTTGAATGCTGAACAGAAAAATTCGTAGGGGTTTTCAAGTGGGATGTTGGGTTTAAATAAGCACCTCTTTGGTGGGTTTAAAGATTAAATGTTGCCTTTCTGGTTTTGGAAAATTGTGCATCATGAGCCTTTAAATCTGAGAAGAAAGTCTTCAATGCCGCAGCTGTAATTAATGCAATATGCCTGCAATGAAGATGCCAAATGGAAGATATAATATGTTTAATCAGATATAAGTAATAAATGTGAATTACTGCACTGTTAAGCCTTTATTGCTGCAGCTGTAATTAACACAGCGTGCCTGCAATGAAGATATCAGTGTCAAATATTCAAACTTTATATGCTGTGTTCCTTCCTCCTTTTTTTGAATACGAATTGCAAAGTTAATTTTCATTTTTTACAAAAAAAATATGTATATATATAACATAAATTGTGATTCTGTAACTTGAGTGCTTGACAGAAAAATAGGTTAGGGTTTTCAAATGGGAAGTTCGGTTTAAATAGGCAGCTCTTTGGTGTATTTAAAGATTAAATATGGTTTTTTTGGTTTTGAAAAATTGTGTCTCTTATGCCTTTAAATCTGAGAAGGAAAATTTAATGCTGCAGCTATAATTAATGCAAAATGCCTTCAATGAAGATATAAAATGGAAGATACAATATGTTTAATCATGTATAAGTAATAAATGTGAATGACTGCACTATTGAGCCTTTAATACTATAGGTATAATTAATGCAGCATGGCTACAATGAAGATATTTGGGTCATATATTCAAAATATATCTGCTGTGTTCCCGCCTCTTTTTTTTGAATAAGAATTGCAAAGTTAATTTTCATTTCCCTACAAAAAAAATATATGTATATATATATATATACATATAACACAAGAAGTGATTTTGTAACTTGAGTGTTGGACAGAAAAATTGGTGGGGTTTCAAGAGGGATGATGGGTTTTAATAGGCGGCTCTATTGTGTTTAAAGAATAAATATTGCCTTTTTGGTTTTGAAAAACTGTGCGTCTTAAGCCTTTAAATATGAGAAGGAAGTTTTTAATGCTGCAGCTGTAATTAATGCAGTATACCTGCAATGAAGATATGAAATAGAGAATATAATATGTTTAATCAGGTATAAGTAATAAATGAGAATGACTGCACTGTTGAGCCTTTAATGCTGTAGCTGTAATTAATGCAACATGCCTGCAATGAAGATATCAGGGTCATATATTCAAAATTTATCTGCTGTGTTCCTGCCTCCTTTTTTTGAATATGAATTGCAAAGTTAATTTTCATTTTTTAACAATATATATATATATAACCCAAGTCGTGATTCTGTAGCTTAAGCGCTGGACAGAAAAATTGGTAGGGGTTTTCAAATGGGAAGTTGGGTTGAAATAGGCAGCTTTTTGGTGTGTTTAAAGATTAAATATTGCTTTTTTGGTTTTGAAAAAATGTACATCCTGAACCTTTAAATCTGAGAAGGAAAATTTTGATGCTGCAGCTGTAATTAATACAGAATGCATGTAATGAAGATACAGTATGTTTAATTAGGTGTAAGTAATAAATGCGAATGACTGCACTGTTGAGCCTTTAGTACTACAGCTGTAATTAGTGCAGCATGGCTGCAATGAAGATATCCGGGTCATGTAGTCAAAATTTATCTTCTGTGTTTTCGCCTCCGACTTTGAATGCGAATTGTAAAGTAAATTTTCATTTTCCGAAAATATATATATATATATATGTATATTTATATATGAAACACAAGTGGTGATTATGTAACTTGAGTCCTGGACAGAAAAATTGGTTGGAGTTTTCAAGTGGGCCGCTGGGTTTGAATTGGCAGCTCTTTGGTGTGTTTAAAGATTAAATACTGCCTTTTTGGTTTTGAAAAATTGTGTGTCTTAAGTCTTTAAATTTGAGGAGGAAATTTTTAATGCTGCAGCTGTAATTAATGCGGCATGCCTGCAATGAAGATGCAATATGAAAGATACAATATGTTTAATCAGGTGTAAGTATTGAATGTGAATGACTGCACTGTTGAGCCTTTAATGCTGCAGCTATAATTAATGTAGCATGCCTGCAATGAAGATATCATGGTCATATATTAAAAATTGTCTATTGTGTTCCCGCCTTTTTTTTTTTTTAATACGAATTGCAAAGTTAATATTCATTTTCCGACAAAAATATATATCTATATATATATATATGTATATATAACACAAGTGGTGATTACGTAACTTGAGTGCTGGACAGAAAAATTGGTGTGGGTTTTCAAGTGGGACATTGGGTTTAAATAGGCAGCTCTTTAATATGTTTAAAAATTAAATATTATCTTTTTTGTTTTGAAAAACAGTGCGTCTTGAGCCTTTTACTTGAGCAGGTAATTTTTAATGCTGCAGCTGTAATTAATGCAGCATGCCTGCAATAAAAATACAAAATGGAATATTCAATTTGTTTAATCAGGTGCAAGTGATAATGTGAGCAAGTACACTGTTGAGCCTTTAATGCCGCAGCTATAATTAATGCAACATGCCTAAAATGAAGATATCAGGGTCATATATTTAAAATTTATCCGCTGTGTTTACCCTCCTTTTTTCGAATACGAATTGCAAAGTTAATTTTCAATTTCGAGCGAAAAACAAAAAGTATATATAACATAACTAGTGATTCTGAAACTCGAATGCCGTACAGAAAAATCAGTGGGGGTTTTCAAGTGGGTCGTTGGGTTTAAATAAGCAGCTCTATTGTATTTAAAGATTAAATATTGCCTTTTTGGTTTTGAAAAAATGTGTGTCTTAAGCCTTTAAATCTGAGAAGGAAAATTTTAATGATGCAGCTGTAATTAATGCAGCATGCCTGCTGTGAAGATACAAAATGAAAGACACAGTATGTTTAATCAGTTGTAAGTAATAAATGAGAATGGCTGCAGTGCTGAGCCTTTAACGCTGCAGCTGTAATTAATGCAGCATGCCTGCAATGAAGATGTCTGGGTCATATATTCAAAATTTATCTGCTGCGTTCCCACATTTTTTTTTGAATGGGAATTGCAAAGTTAATTTTATTTTCTGACAATATATATATATATAAAACACAAGTAGTGATTCTATAACTTGGGCAGCGGACAGAAAAATTGGTGGGGGTTTTCGAGTATACATTGGGTTTAAATGGGCAGTTCTTTAGTCTGTTGAAATATTAAATATTGCCTTTTTGGTTTTGAAGAACTGTGCGTCTAGAGCATTTAAATTTGAGAAGGAAATTTTTAATGCTGCGACTGTAATTAGTGCAGCATGCCTGCAATGAAGATGCAAAATGGAAGACACAATATGTTTAAGCAGGTGTAAGTGACAAATGTGAATAACTACACGGTTCAGCCTACAATGCTATAGCTTTAATTAATTCAGGATGCCGACAATGAAGATATCAGAGTCATATATTCAAAATTTATCTGTTATGTTCCCTCCTCCTTTTTTTTGAATACGAATTGCAAAGTTAATTTTCATTTTCTGACACAAAAAAATATATATAACACAAGAAGTGATGCTGTAACCTGAGTGCTAGACAGAAAAATTGGCTGGGGTTTTCAAGTGGGATGTTGGGTTTAAAAAGGCAGCTCTTTGGTGTGTTTAAAGATTAAATATTGCATTTTTGGTTTTAAAAAACTATACGTCTTGAGCCTTTAAATCTGAGAAGGAAATTTTTAATGTTGTAGCTGTAATTAATTCACCATGCTTGTAATGAAGATACAAAATGGAAGATACAATATGTTTAATCAGGTGTAATCAATAAATGTGAATGACTGTACTGTTGAGCCTTTAATGCTGCAGCTGTAATTAATGCAACATATTTGCAATGAAGATATCAGGGTCATATATTCAAAATTTATCTGTTGTATTCCCGCCTCCTTTTTTTTTTAAATACAAATTGTAAAGTTAATTTTCATTTTTAGACAAAAAAATAAAATATATAACACAAGTAGGCAGCTGAGTTTAGGAGGGAAAACTGGGTTTGGTCCTGCCCAAACTCATTAATTATATATGTGTTTAAAGTCTATGAGATTTTCAATGAAAAATGAATTGAATATATTATTAATGAATAAAGGTGTATATCAAATTAATGAATGAGGAGATAAAATAGTGTTATGACTTGCCTAAGCTGATCGCTTTAATTTAGGTAAGTGCATCCAATATCTTAAATGGATCAATTTGGTATTAGTTTTCCCCTAAATATTTGATTGAATAATGGTTACTTGGAAAGATATAAATGGAAAGCTACAATACATTACGACATTATAGAACCTTTTATGATTGAGATTTTGTATATATCTGAGATATTTTCTTCCCGTGCAACGCACAGATGTGAATCTAGTTTTATCAAAAGTCAATACGGTTTTCTATGTTGAAGTGCAAAGAGTTTATTTTACTATTAATGTACATATTCACGAGTCATTCATTATAAATTTTATGAAGGATCAAGTTCAAGTCAATTTAGAAACCAATGATATACAAATAACAGAATCCATAAATTAGTTTTAGGCCAACACACATTTGGCAAGAGAGTACTCAATCTTCAACTTCGCGTGCAGCCTCTTCAGCAGTCATTTTTTTGGACAACGGTAAATCATATACATACTCTAAAATTGAAAATTAGGAAGAAAAAGTTTTATTGAAAATCTTCAAGACACTATATGTATCATGAGTTTCATTATTGAATATTGTAAAATTTATGTCTTCGTCCATATTACCTAGATTTTAGTCTTTTCAACTATGGTCTGTTAGTATTTTTTTAATTTACTCTTCTTTTATTCGTAGCTTCTCATTCATTCAGGAAATGATGTTTATAATAACTTCTATAAGTAAATTTTATCACAAGGGTTATTTGGTCTCTTTAGTTATATATAATATAAAGTATATTGAACTTAATCATAATGAATCAACTAAATTGATTAAGGGGAAATTTAGTTTTTTTTTGAAAAATTGAATTACAGTTTTAGCCACAAATTTTTAAATTACAAAAAAAAAATGTAAAAGAAAAAATAGTAAGGCAAACCAAATAGGGGCGTTTTGTTAGAATGCTTTGAGTCTTGGATCTCAAGAAAAGGCTTAGGCTGGTAGATGGCTGTGGGAAACCTAGAATCGGTAGTTCTCCCATCGTAAGTCCTCTTAGAAAAATAAAGTCGTAAACTCTGTCCCGTTGTTGGGTAGAGCCAGCTGTTTTCTCGGACAGACAGGTTTTTGATTACTTATAGCTCATATTCCTCGATTTGGCTGTTGAATTTTGCAATACTTTTTCCTCTCATAGTTACTTGAATTATGTCGCCCTGTTGTGGAAGAAAGCAAAACAGTGAAGTTTTTTAAGCAGAAACAATGGTGCCATTGGGAATTGGAAAAGAAATTTAAGCTTATATATGTACTGTTTTATCTATGAATAGGAACTCTAGGCTCGCTCCCATCCTGTCGCAGTCTGGTCTGCTCTATTTCGTCCCGCAACGGAGCTTCAGACTTCAGTCGAACCGGTTGTGATTAATATCTTTCAACAACGTGAAAACGACAGACGTTTTTCTTCCGATCTTGAAACTGTTTTTAGTAGTGATTTTGTAACTCGAGTGTTTAGACAAAAAATTGGTGTAGGTTTTCAAGTGGGGCATTGGGTTTAAATAGGTAGCTCTTTGGTGTGTTTCAAAATTAAATATGGCCTTTTTGGTTTTGAAAAAAGGTGCGTCTTGAGCCTTTAAATCTGAGAAGGAAATTTTTAATGTTGAAGCTGTAATTAATACAGCACGCGTGTAATAAAGATATAAAAAGGAAGATACCATATGTTTAATCAGGTGTTACTAATAAATATGAATGATTGCACTGTTGAGCCGTTAATGATGCAGCTGTAATTAATGCAGCATGCCAGCAATGAAGATATCAGGATCATATATTCAAAATTTATCTGCTGTGTTCCCACCGCATTTTTTCGAATACGAATTGTGAAGTTAATTTTCATTTTCCCTCAAAATATACATATATATATAACACAAGTAGTGCCTCTGTAACTTGAGTGCAAGACGCGGATAAATTGGTGGGGGTTTTCAAGTGGGATGTTGGGTTTAAATAGGCAGCTCTTTGGTATGCTTAATGATTAAATATTATCTTTTTGGTTATGAAAAACTATGCATCTTGAGCCTTTAAATCTGAGAAGGAAAATTTTAATGCTGCAGCTAGAATTAATGTAGCATGCCTACAATGAAGATAAAAAATGAAAGATATAATATGTTGAATCAGGTGTAAGCAATAAATGTGAATGATTGCACCGTTGAGCCTTTAATGTTGCAGCTGTAATCAATGCATCATGCCTACAACGAAGATATCAGGTCATATACTTAAAATTTACCTCTTGTGTACCCACCTCCTTTTTTTGAATACGAATTGCAAAGTTAATTTTCATTTTCTGGCAAAAGATATATCTATATATATAGAACGCAAACTGTGATTCTATAACTTGAGTGCTGGATAGAAAAATTGGTTTGGATTTCAAGTGGGACGTTGGGTTTAAATAGGTAGCTCTTTGGTGTGTTTAAAGATTAAATATTGCCTTTTGGTTTTGACAAACTGTGCGTCTTCAGTCTTTAAATCTGAGAAGAAAATTTTTAATACTGCAGCTATAATTAATGCAACATGCCTGCCATGAAGATACAAAATGGTAGATACAATATGTTTAATCAGGTGTAGGTAAAAAACTTGAATGAATGCACTATTGAGCCTTTAATACTACAGTTGTAATTAATGTAGCAAGCCTGCAATGACGATATCACGGTTATATATTCAAAATTTATCGGCTATGTTCCCGCTTCCTTTTTTTGAATACGAATTTGAAAGTTAATTTTCAATTTCCAACCAATATATATATTTATATATATATATATATAACGCAAGCAGTGATCCTGTAACTTGAATGCTGGATTGAAAAATTGGTTGGGGTTTTCAAGTAGGACATTGGGTATAAATAGGCGGCTTTTTGGTGTGTTTAATGATTAAATATTGCCTTTTTGGTTTAGAAAAACAGTGCATTCAGCTGTAATTAATGTAGCATGCCTACAATGAAGATAAAAATGAAAGATACAATATGTTTAATCAGGTGTAAGCAATAAATGTGAATGACTGCACCATTGAGCCTTTAATGTTGCAGTTGTAATTAATGCAGCATGCCTACAACGAAGATATCAGGGCCATATATTTAAAATTTATGTCTTGTGTTCCCGCCTCCTTTTTTTGCATACGCTCTTCCGATCTGTTAATTTTCATTTTCCGGCAAAAAATATATCTATATATAGAACGCAAGCTGTGATTTTATAACTTGAGTGCTGGACAGAAAATTTGTTTGGGATTTCAAGTGGTACGTTGGGTTTAAATAGGTAGCTCTTTCGTGTGTTTAAAGATTAAAAATTGCCTTTTGGTTTTGACAAATTGTGCGTCTTCAGTCTTTAAATCTGAGAAGAAAATTTTTAATGCTGCAGCTGTAATTAATGCAACATGCCTGCCATGAGGATACAAAATGGTAGATACAATATGTTTAATCAGGTGTAGGTAAAAAACTTGAATGAATGCACTATTGAGCCTTTAATACTATAGCTGTAATTAATGCAGCACGCCTGCAATGAAGATATCACGGTTATATATTCAAAATTTATCGGCTATCTTTCCGCCTCCTTTCTTTGAATACGAATTTGAAAGTTAATTTTCAATTTCCAACCAAAAAAAATATATTTATATATATATATATATATATAACGCAAGCAGTGATCCTGTAACTTGAATGCTGGATTGAAAAATTGGTTGGGGTTTCAAGTAGGACATTGGGATTAAATAGGCAGCTTTTTGGTGTGTTTAATGATTAAATATTGCCTTTTTGGTTTAGAAAAATAGTGCATTCTAAGCCTTTAAATCTGAGAAGGAAAATTTTAATGTTGCAGCTGTAATTAATGTAGAATGCCTACAATGAAGATACAAAATGAAAGATATAATATGTTTAATTTGGTGTAAGCAATAAATGTGAATGACTGCACCGTTGAGCCTTTAATGTTGCAGCTGTAATCAATGCATCATGCCTACAACGAAGATATCAGGGTGAAATTTACCTCTTGTGTACCCACCTCCTTTTTTTGAATACGAATTGCAAAGTTAATTTTCATTTTCTGGCAAAAGATATATCTATATACATAGAACGCAAGCTGTGATTCTATAACTTGAGTGCTGGATAGAAAAATTGGTTGGGATTTCAAGTGGGACGTTGGGTTTAAATAGGCAGCTCTTTGGTGTGTTTAAAGATTAAATATTGCCTTTTGGTTTTGACAAACTGTGCGTCTTCAGTCTTTAAATCTGAGAAGAAAATTTTTAATACTCCAGCTGTAATTAATGCAACATGCCTGCCATGAGGATACAAAATGGTAGATACAATATGTTTAATCAGGTGTAGGTAAAAAACTTGAATGAATGCACTATTGAGCCTTTAATACTTAGCTGTAATTAATGCAGCACGCCTGCAATGAAGACATCACGGTTATATATTCAAAATTTATCAGCTATGTTCCCGCCTCCTTTTTTTGAATACGAATTTGAAAGTTAATTTTCAATTTCCAACCAAAATATATATATTTATAAATATATATATATACCGCAAGCAGTGATCCTGTAACTTGAACGCTGGATTGAAAAATTGGTTGGGGTTTTCAAGTAGGACATTGGGTTTAAATAGGCGGCTTTTTGGTGTGTTTAATGATTAAATATTGCCTTTTTGGTTTAGAAAAATAGTGCATTCTGAGCCTTTAAATCTGAGAAGGAAAATTTTAATGTTGCAGCTGTAATTAATGTAGCATGCCTACAATGAAGATACAAAATGAAAAATACAATATGTTTAATCGGGTGTAAGCAATAAATGTGAATGACTGCACCGTTGAGCCTTTAATGTTGTAGCTGTAATTAATGCAGCATGCCTACACAAAGATATCAGGGCCATATATTTAAAATTTATGTCTTGTGTTCCCGCCTCCTTTTTTTGAATACGAATTGCAAAGTTAATTTTCATTTTCCGGCAAAAAATATATCTATATATATAGAACGCAAGCTGTGATTCTATAACTTGAGTGCTGGACAGAAAAATTGGTTGGGATTTCAAGTGGGACGTTGGGTTTAAATAGGTAGCTCTTTTGTGTGTTTAAAGATTAAATATTGCTTTTTGGTTTTGACAAACTGTGCGTCTTGAGTCTTTAAATTTGAGAAGAAAATTTTTAATGTTGCAGCTGTAATCAATGCAACATGCTTGCCATGAAGATACAAAATGGTAGATACAATATGTTTAATCAGTTGTAAGTAATAAACTTGAATGACTGCACTATTGAGCCTTTAATACTGCAGCTGTAATTAATGTAGAACGCCTACAATGAAGATATCATGGTCAAATATTCAAAATTTTTTGGCTATGTTCCCGCCTCCTTTTTTTTGAATACGAATTTGAAAGTTAATTTTCAATTTCCGACCAAAAAAAAATATGTATATATATAACACAAGCAGTGATCCTGTAACCTGAATGCTGGACTGAAAAATTGGCTGGGGTTTTCAAGTAGGACATTGGGTTTAAATAGGCAGCTCTTTGGGCGTTTAATGATTAAATATTGCCTTTTTGGTTTAGAAAAACAATGCGTTCTGAGCCTTTAAATCTGAGAAGGAAATTTTTAATGATGCAGTTATAATTAATGTAGCACGTCTACAATGAAGATACAAACCTGTAAAGAAGATATCAGGGTTATGTATTCAAAATTTATCCGTTGTGTTTTAAATACGAATTACAAAGTTAATTTTCATTTTTTGACAAAAAAAATATATACATATAACACAATTAGTGATTCTGTAACTTGAGTGCTGGACAGGAAAATTGGCGGGGGCTTTCAAATTGGATGTTGGGTTTAAGTAGGCAGTTCTTTAATGGGCTTAAAGATTAAATATTACCATTTTGACTTTGAAAAACTGTGCGCCTTGAGCCATTAAATCTGAGAGGGAAAATTTTAATGCTGCAACTGTAATTAATGTAGCATGCCTGCAATGAAGATACAAAATAGAAGATACAATATGTTTAATCAGCTGTAAGTAATAAATGTGAATGACGACACTGTCGAGCCATTAATACTATAGTTGTAATTAATGCAGCATGCCTGCAATGAAGATATCAGAGTCATATATTCAAAATTTATCTGCTATGCTCCCCTTCCTTTTTTTGAATACGAATTGTAAAGTTAATTTTCATTTTTTGATAAAATATACATATATATACATAACACAGGTAGTGATTCTGTAACTTGAGTGCCGGATAGAAAAATTGGTAGGGGTTTTCAAGTGGGAATTTGGGTTTAAATAGGCAGCTCTTTGGCGAGTTTAAAGATTAAATATTGCCCCCTTTGGTTTTAAAAACTATGCGTCTTGAGCGTTTAAATCTAAGAAGAAACTTTTTAATGCTGCAGCTATAATTAATGCGGCATGCCAATATTGGAGATACAAAATGGAAGATATAATATTTTTAATCAGGTCTAAGTAATAAATTTGAATGACTTCACTATTGAGCCTTTAATGTTGCCACTGTAATTAATGTAACATGCCTCCAATGAAGATATCTGGGTCATATATTCAAAATTTATCTGATGAGTTCCTGCCTCTTTTTTTTGAGTACGAATTGCAAAGTTAATTTTCATTTTCCTACGAAAAAGAAAAAAATATATAAATAACACAAGTAGTGATTCTGTAACTTGAGTGCTGGACAGAAAATTTGGTTGGGGTTTTCAAGTGGGATGCTGGGATTAAATAGACAGCTCTTTGACGTGCTCAAAGATTAAATATTGCTTTTTTGATTTTGAAAAACTATGCGCCTTGAGCCTTTAAATCTGAGAAGGAAATTTTTAATGTTACAGCTGTAATTAATGCAGCATGCATGCAATGAAGATGCACAATGGAAGATACAATATGTTTAATCAAGTAATAAATGGGAATAACTACACTGTTGAGCCCTTAATGCTGCAGCTGTAATTAATGCAGCATGCCTGCAATGAAGAAATCAGGGTCATATATTCAAACTCTGTTCCAGCCTCCTTTTTTTTTTGAATTTGAATTGCAAAGTTAATTTTCATTTTCCAATTAGAAAAACATATATATATAACACAAGTAGTGATTCTATAACTTGAGTGCCAGATAGAAAAATTGGTGGGGGTTTTCAAGTGGGAATTTGGGTTTAAATAGGCAGTTCTTTGGCGTGTTTAAAGATTAAATATTGCCTCTTTGGTTTTGAAAAATTGTGCGTCTTGAGCCTTTAAATCTGAGTAGGAAATTTTTAAAGTTGTAGCTATAATTAATGTAGCATGCCAAAATTGAAGATACAAAATAGAAGATATAATATGTTTAATCAGGTCTAAGTAATGCATCTGAATGAATACACATCTGAGCCTTTAATGTTGCAACCGTAATTATTACAGCATGCCTGCAATGGAGATATCAGGGTCATATATTCAAAATTTATCTGATGTGTTCCCTCCTCTTTTTTTGAGTACGATTGAAAAGTTAATTTTCATTTTCTGACAATAAAGAAATATATATATATAAATAACACAAGTACCAATTCTGTATCTTGAGTGCTAGATAGAAAATTTGGTGGGGGGTTTTCATGAGGGATGTTGGGTTTAAACTGGTAGCTCTTTGCAGTGTTTAAAGATTAAATGTTGCCTTTTTAGTGTCGACAAACTGTGCGTCTTGAGCCTTTAAATCTGAGAAGGAAATTTTTAATGCTGAAGCTGTAATTAATGCCGCATGCTTGCAATGAAGATATCATGGTCATATATTCAAAATTTATCTGCTGTGTTCCCGCCTCCTTTTTTTGAATACGAATTGCAAAGTTAATTTTCATTTTCCAAGTAAAAACAATATATATAACACAAGTGGTGATTCTGTAACTTGAGTGTTGGACAGAAAAATTGGTAGGGGTTTTCAAGTGGGACGTTGGGTTTAAATAGGCAGCTCTTTGGTGTGTTTAAAGATTAAATATTGCCGTTTTGGTCTTGAAAAACTGTGCGACTTGAGCGTTTAAATATTAGAAGGAAATTTTTAATGCTGCGGCCGTAATTAATGCAGCATGCATGCAACAAAGATACAAAATGGAGGATACAATATGTTTAATCACAATTAAGCAATAAATGTGAATAACTGCACAGTTGAGCCTTTAATGCTACAGCTGCAATTAATGCAGCAAGCCTACAATGATGTTATCAGGGTCATATATTCAAAATTTATCAGCTGTGTTCCTGACTCCTTTTTTTAAATACGAATTACGAAGTTAATTTTCATTTTCCGATACAAAACAATATATATAACACAAGTGGTGATTCTGTAACCTGAGTGCTGGACCGAAAAATTGGTAGGGGTTCTCAAGTGGGACGTTGGGTTTAAATATGCAGCTTTTTGGTATGTTTAAAGATTAAATATTTCCGTTTTGGTCTTTAAAAACTATGCGACTTGAGCCTTTAAATATAAGGAAATTTTTAATGCTGCAATCATAATCAATGCAGCATGCATGCAATGAAGATACAAAATGGAGGATACAATATGTTTAATTAGGTGTAAGTAATAAATGTGAATAACTGCACTGTTGAACATTTAATGTTGCAGCTGTAATTAATGTAGCATGCCAGTAATGAAGATATCAGGGTCATATATTCAAAACTTATCGGTTGTGTTCCCACCTCATTCTTTTGAATTCAAATTGCGAAGTTAACTTTCAATTTCTGGTGATATATATATATATATATCACACAAGTAGTGATTATGTAACTTCAGTGCTGGACTGAAAAATTGGTAGGGTTTTCAAGTGGGAAGTTTAGCTTAAATAGGCAGCTCTTTTGTGTGTTTAAAGATTAAATACTGCCTTTTTGGTTTTGAAAAACTGTGCGTCTTGAACCTTTAAATCTAAGAAGGAAATTTTTAATGCTGCAGGCATAATTAATGCCACATGCTGGCAATGAAGATAACAAGGTCATATATCAAAAATTTATCTACTATGTTCCCGCTTCTTTTTTTTTTTTTTTTTACTACGAATTGCAAAGTCAATTTTCATTTTCTGATAAAAACAAAAAATATATAGCACAAGTAGTGAATTTGTAACTTGAGTGCTGGACAGAAAAATCGGTAGGGGTTTTCATGTGGGATGTTGGTTTAAATAGGCAGCTCTTTGGAGTATTTAAAGATTAAATATTGCCTTTTTAGTGTCAAAAAACTGTGCGTCTTGAGCCTTTAAGTCTGAGAAGGAAATTTTTAATGCTGAAACTGTAATTAATGCAGCATGCCGGCAATGAGGATATCAGGGTCATATATTCAAAATTTATCTATTGTCTTCCCGCATCCTTTTTTTGAATTCGAATTGCAATGTTAATTTTCATTTCCCGATAAAAATAGATATGCATATATATATAACACCAGTAGTTAATTTGTAACTTGAGTGCCGGATCGAAAAATTGGTGGGGTTTTCAATTCAGAATTTGGGTTTAAATAGGCAGCTCTTTGGCTTGTTTAAACATTAAATATTGTTTTTTTGGTTTTGAAAAACTGTGCGTCTTGTGCCTTTAAATTTGAAGGTAATTTTTAGTGCTACAACTGTAATTAATGAAGCATACCTGCAATGAAGATACAAAATGAAAGATATAATATGTTTAATCAGGTGTAAGTAATAAATGTGAGGGACTACACTGTTGAGCCTTTAATAGTACAGCTATAATTAATGTAGCATGCCTGCAATGAAGATATCAGGGTCATATATTCAAAATTTATATGTTGTGCTCCCGCCTATTTTTTTTTGGCTACGTATTCCAAAGTTAATTTTCATTTTCCAATAAAAAACAAAAAACATATAGCACAAGTAGTGATTTTACAACTTGAGAGCTTGACAGCAAAATTGGTAGGGGTTTTCAAGTGGGACGTTGAGTTTAAATAGGTAGCTCTTTGGTGTGTTTAAAGATTAAATATTGCCTTTTTAGTTTTGAAAAACTGTGCGTCTTGAGCCTTTAAATCTGAGAAGGAAAATTTTAATGTTGAAACTATAATTCATGTAGCATGCCTTGAATAAAGATACATAATGGAAGATATAATAAGTTAAATCAAGTGTAAGTAATAAATGTGATTGACTGCATTGTTGAAACTTTAATACTGCCGCTGTAATTAATGCAGCATGCCTATAATGAAGATGTCAGGGTTATATATGCAAAATTTATCTGTTGCATTCCCGCCTCCTTTTTTTGTTCGAATTCCAAAGTTAATTTTTGTTTTCCGATAAAATATATATATATATATATATATAACACAAGTAGCGCTGTAACTAGAGTGCCGGATGGAAAAATTGGTGGGGGCTTTCATGTGGGAATTTGGATTTAAATAGGCGGCTCATTGGTGTTTTTAAAGATTAAATATTGCCTCTTTAGTTTTGAAAAACTGTGCGTCTTGAGCCTTCAAATCAGAGAAGGAAATTTTTAATTCTGCAGCAATAATTAATGCAGCACGCCAAAATTGAAGATATAATATGTTTAATCAGGATAAATAATGAATTTGAACTACTGCATAGTTGAGCCTTTAATGCTGCAACTGTAATTAATACAGTATGCCTGCAATGAAGATATCAAGATCATATATTCAAAATTTATCTGATGTGTTGCTGCCTCTTTTTTTGAGTACGAATTGCAAAGTTAATTTTCATTTTCTGACAAAAAAGAAATATATATATATATACACACACAAATAACACAAGTAGTGATTCTGTAACTTGAGTGCCGGACAGAAAATTGGTGGGGGTTTTCAAGTGGGAAGTTTGGTTTAATTTGGCAGCTATTTGGTGCGTTTAAAGATTAAATATTGCCTTTTTGGTTTTGAAAAACTGTGCGTCTTGAGCCATTAAATCTCTGAAGGAAATTTTGATGTTGAAGGTGTAATTAATGCAGCATGCCTACAATGAAGATACAAAATGGAAGATACCATATGTTTAATCAGGTATAAGTAATAAATGTGAATGACTGCACTGTTGAGCCTTTAATACTGCAGCTGTAATTAAAGTAGCATGCCTGCAATGAAGGTATCAGGGTCATATATCCAAAATTTATCTGCTATGTTCCCGCCTCTTTTTTTTTGACAACGAATTGCAAAGTTAATTTTCATTTTCCGATAAAAAATAGGAAATATATAGCACAAATAGTGATTCCGTAACTTGAGTGGCGGATAGAAAAATTGGTGGGGGGGGGTTCCAAGTGGGAAGTTTGGTTTAAATAGGTAGCTCTTTGGTGTGTTTAAAGATTGAATCTTGCCTTTTTGGTTTTGAAAAACTGTGTGTCTTGAGCCCCTAAATTTGGGAAGGAAGTTTTTAGTGTTGAAGCTGTAATTAATGCAGCATACCTACGATGAAGATATAAAATGGAAGATAGCATATGTTTAATTAGGTGTAAGCAATAAATGAGAATGACTGCACTGTTGAGCCTTTAATGCTGCAGCTTTAATTTATGCGGCATGGCTGCAATGAAGATATCAAGGTCAAATATTCAAAATTTATCTGCTGTGGTCCGGCCTCTTTTTTTGAATTCGAATTGCAAAGTTAATTTTAATTTTCCAATAAAAAAATATATAACACAAGTCGTAATACTGTAACATGGGCGCCGGTCCGCTAGATAGAAAAATTGGTGGCGGCTTTCTAATGGGAATTTGGGCTTCAATAGGCAGCTCTTTGGCGCGTTGAAAGATTAAATATTGCCTCTTTGGCTTTCAAAAACTATGCATCTTAAGCGTTTAAATCTGAGAAGGAAATTTTTAATGATGTACTATAATTAATGCAGCATGGCAACATTGAAGATACAAAATGGAAGATATAATATGTTTAATCAGGTCTAAGTAATAAATTTGAATGACTGCACTGTTGAGCCTTTAATGCTGCAATTATAATTAATGTAGCATGCTTGCAATGAAGATATCAGGGTCAGGTTGTCAAAATTTATCTGATGTGTTCCCGCCCCCTTTTTTTGAGTAGGAATTGCAAAGTTAATTTTCATTTTCTGACAAAAAAGAAATATACAAAAAAGAAATATACACACACATACACACACACATATATAAATATAAAAGACAAGTAGTGATTTTGTAACTTGAGTGCTGGACAGAAAAATTTAGTGGGGGTTTTCAAGCGGGACATTGGGTTTAAATAGACAGCTCTCGGTGTGTTTAAAGATTAAATATTGCCAGTTTTGTTTTAAAAAACTATGCGCCCTGAGCCTTTAAATCTAAGAAAAAAATTTTAATACTGCAGCCGTAATTAATGCAGCACGCATACCATGAATATACAAAATGGAAGATACAATATGTTCAATCAAGTGTAAGTAACAAATGTGAATAACTACACTGTTGAGCCCTTAATTCTACAGCTGTAATTAATTCAGCATGCCTGCAATGAAGATATCGGGGTTATATATTCAAAATTCATCTACTCTGTTCCCGCCTTCTTTTTTTGAATACGAATTGCAAATTTAATTTTCATTTTCTGATAAAAAATAATATGTATAATACAAGTGGTGATTCTGTAACTTGAGTGCTGGACAAAAAAATTAGTAGGAGTTTTCAAGCGGGATGTTGGGTTTAAATAGGCTGCTCTTTTGGTGTGTTTAAAGACTAAATATTGTCGTTTTGGTCTTGAAAAACTATGTGACTTGAGCCTTTAAATTTGAAAAGGAAATTTTTAAATGTTGTAGCCGTAATTAATGCATCATGCACAATGAAGATACAAAATGGAGGATACAATATGTTTAATCAGGCGTAAGTAATAGATGTGAACAATTACACTGTTGAGCGTTTAATGCTACAGTGGTAATTAATACATCATGCCTACAATGAAGATATCAGGGTCATATATTCAAAATTTATCGGCTATGTTCCCGCCTCATTTTTTTGAATTCGAATTGCGATGTTAACTTTCATTTTCCGACAATTATATATATATCACAAGTAGTGATTCTGTAACTTGAATGCCAGACAGAAATAATTAGTGGAGGTTTTCAAGTGGGAAGTTTGGTTTGAATAGGCAGCTCTTTGGTGTATTTAAAGATTAAATATTGCCTTTTTGGTTTTGAAAAAGTGTGCATTTTGAGCCTTTAAATATGAGAAGGTAATTTTTAATGCTGAAGCTGTAATTAATGCAGCATGCCTGCAATCAAGATACGAAATGGAAGATACCATATGTTTAATCAGGTGTAAGTAATAGATGTGAATGCCTGCACTGTTGAGCCTTTAATGCTACAGTTGTAATTAATGCAGCATGCCCGCAATGAAGATATCAAGGTCATATATCCAAAATTTATCGGCAGTGTTCCCGCATTCTTTTTTTTACTACAAATTGCAAAGTTAATTTTCAATTTTCGATAAAAAACAAAAAAATATAACACAAGTAGTGATTCTATAACTTGAATGCTGGACAGAAAAATTAGTCAAGGTTTTCAAGTAGGACACTTGGTTTAAATAGCCAGCTCTTTGGTGTGCTTGAAGATTAAATTTCGCCTTTTTAGTTTTGAAAAACTGTGCGTCTTGAGCCTTTAATCTGATAAGGAAATTTTTAATGCTGCTACCGCAATTAATGCAGCATGCCTACAATTAACGTACAAGATAGGAGATATAATATGTTTAATATGGTCTAAGTAATCAATCTAAATGACTAATCTATTGAGCCTTTAATGCTGCAACTGTAATTAATGCAGCATGCCTACAATGAAGATATCAGAGTCATATGTTCAAAATTTATCTACTGTGTTCCCGCCTTCTTTTTTTTTTTAAGAATGAATTGTTAATTTAATTTTCATTTTCCAACAAAAAATAAAATATATATATATATAACACAAGTAGTGATTCTGTAACTTGAGTACTGGACAGAAAATATTGGTGGGGTTTTCAAGTGCGACGTAGGGTTTAAAGAGGCAGCTCTTTGGTGTGTTTAAGGATTAATAAATATTGCCTTTTTTGGTTTTGAAGAACTGTGCGTCTTGAGCCCTTAAATCTGAGAAGGAAATTTTTAATGTTGAAGCTGTAATTAATGCAGCATGCCTTTAATGAAAATACAAAATGGAAGATACCATATGTTTAATCAGGTGTAAGTAATAGATGTGAATGAATGCACTGTTAAGCCTTTAATGCTATAGCTGTAATTAATGTAGCATGTTTGCAATAAAGATATCAACGTCATATATCCAAAATTTATCTGCAGTGTTCCTGCATCCTTTTTTTGACTACGAATTGCAAAGTTAATTTTCATTTTCCGATAAAAACAAAAAAATATATAACCCAATTAGTGATTCTGTAACTTAAGTGCTGGACAGAAAAATTGGTCGGGGTTTTCAAGTGGGACATTTGGTTTAAATAGGCAGCTCTTTGGTGTGCTTGAAGATTAAATATTGCGTTTTGGTTTTGAAAAACGGTGCGTCTTGAGCCTTTAAATCTAATAAGGAAATTTTTAATGCTGCTGCCACAATTAATGCAGCATGCCTGCAATGAACATACTAGATGGCAGATATAATATGTTTAATCTGGTCTAAGTAATCAATGTAAATGACTGCTCTGTTGAGCCTTTAATGATGCAACTGTAATTAATGCAGCATGCCTACAATGAAGATATCAGGGTCATATATTCAAAATTTAGATGCTATGTTCCTGCCTCCCTTTTTTTAGCACGAATTGTTAAGTTAATTTTCATTTTCCGACTAAAAATAAATATATTTATATAGAACACAAGTAGTGATTCTTTAACTTGAGTGCTGGATAGAAAAAATTGGTGGGGTTTTCAAGTGCGATGCAGGGTTTAAATAGGCAGCTCTTTGCTGTGCTTAAAGATTAATAAATATTGCCTTTTTGGCTTTGAAGAACTGTACGTCTTGAGCCCTTAAATCTGAGAAGAAAATTTTTAATGTTGAAGCTGTAATTAATGCAACATGCCTGTAATGAAGATACAAAATGGAAGATACCACATGTTTAATCAAGTGCAAGTAATAAATGTGAATGACGGTACACTTGAGCCTTTAATGCTATATAGGTGTAGTTAATGCAGCAAGCTTGCAATGAAGATATCAGGGTCATATATTCAAAATTTATCTGCTGTGTTCCTGCATCCTTTTTTTGGGTACAAATTCCAAAGTTAATTTTCATTTTCCGACAAAAAATATATATAACACAAGTAATGATTCTGTAACTTAAGTGCTAGACAGAAAAATTGGTGGGGGTTTTCAAGTTGGACGTGTGGTTTAAATAGGTAGCACTTTGGTGTGTTTAAAGATTAAATATTGTCTTTTTAGTTTTGAAAAAGGGTGCGTCTTGCGCCTTTAAATCTGATAAGGAAACTTTTAATGCTGAAGTTGTAATTAATGCAGCATGCCTGCAATAAAGACACAAAATGGAAGATACCATATGTTTAATCCAGTGTAAGTAATAAATGTGAATAACTGCACTGTTGAGCCTTTAATGCTACAGCTATAGTTAATGTGGCAAGCCTGCAATGAAGATATCAGGGTCATATATTCAAAATTTAAGTGCTGTGTTCCTGCCTCCTTTTTTTGGGTACAAATTACAAAGTTAATTTTCATTTTCTAACAAAAAAAAATATATATGAATATATATATATATAAAACAAGTAGCGATTCTGTAACTTAAGTGCCGGACAGAAAAATTGGTCGGGGTTTTCAAGTGGGACGTTTGGTTTAAATAGACAGCTCTTTGGTGTGTTTGAAGATTAAATATTGCCTTTTTGGTTTTGAAAAATTGTGCGTCTTGAGATTTTAAATCTAATAAGGAAATTTTTAACGCTGCAACTATAATTAATGCAGCATGTCTGTAATGAACATACCAGACGGGAGATATAATATGTTGAATCAGGTCTAAGAAATAAATCTAAATGACTGCTTTGTTGAGTCGTTAATGCTGCAACTGTAATTAATGTACCATGCCAACAATGAAGATATCATGTTCATATATGCAAAATTTAGCTGCTATGTTCCTGTCTCCTTTTTTTTTTTTAGCATGAATTGAAAAGCTAATTTTCATTTTCCAACAATATATATATAGAGAGAACATAAGTAGTGATTTTGTAACTTGAGTACTGGACAGAAAAAATTGGTGGGGGTTTTCAAGTGCGATGGTGGGTTTAAATAGGCAGCTCTTTGGTGTGTTTAAAGATTAATAAATATTCCCTTTTTGGTTTTGAAGAACTGTTCATCTTGTGCCCCTAAATCTAATAAGGAAATTTTTAATGCTGAAGCTGTAATTAATGCAGCATGCCTGTAATGAAGATACAAAATGGAAGATACCATATGTTTAATCAGGTGTTAGTAATAAATGTGAATGACTGCACCCTTGTGCCTTTAATGCTATAGTTGCAGTTATTGCAGCAAGCCTGCAATGAAGATCTCAGAGTCATATATTCAAAGTTTATTTGCTGTGTTCCCGCTTCCTTTTTTGAATACGAATTACAATGTTAATTTTCTTTTTCCGACAAAAAAAAAAAAATATATATATAACACGAGTAGCGACTCTGTAACTTGAGTGCCGGACAGAAAAATTGATAAGGGTTTTCAAGTAGGACGTTGGGTTTATATAGGCAGCTCTTTGGTGTGTTTAAAGATTAAATATTACCTTTTGGCTTTCAAAAAATGTGCGTCTTGAGCCTTTAAATCTGAGAAGGAAATTTTTAATGCTGAAGTTGTATGAAGATACAAAATGGAAGATACCAGATGTTTAAAAAGGTGTAAGTAATAAATGTGAATGACTGCACTGTTGAGCCGTTAATGCTATAGTTATGACTAATGTAGCATGCCTGCATTGAAGATATCTGGGTCATGTATTCAAAATTTACCTACTGGGTTCCCGTCTCTTTTTTTTGAATATGAATTTCAAAGTTAATTTTCATATTCCCACAAAAAATATATATATAACACGTTTAGTGATTCTGTAACTTGAGTGCCGGACAGAAAAATTGGTAGGTTTTTTCAAGTGGAACGTTGGGTTTATATAGGTTGCTCGTTGGTGTGTTTAAAGATTAAATATTGCCTTTTTAGTTTTCAAAAAATGTGCATCCTTAGCTTTTAAATCTGAGAAGTAAATTTTTAATGCTGCTGCTATAATTAATGCAGCATGCCTGCAATAAAGATAGAAAATGGAAGATTCAATATGTATAATCAGGTATAAGTAGTAAATGTGAATGACTGCATTGCTGATCCTTTAATGCCGCTGCTATAATTAATGCAGCATGCCTGCAATGATGATGTCAGGGTCATATAATCAAAATTTATCTGCTGTGCTCCGCCTCCTTTTTTTGTATACGAATTGCAAAGATAATTTTTATTTTCTGACAAAAAAATATATATCCAACACATGTGGTGATTTTGCAACTTGATTGCTAGACACAAAAATTGGCGGGGGTTTTCAAGTGGGAGGTTGGGTTTAAATAGATAGTCTTTGGTGTGTTTAAAGATTAAATATTGCCTTTTTGGTTTTGAAAAATGGTGCGTCTTGAGCCTTTAAATCTGAGAAGGAAATTTTTAATGTCGTAGCTGTAATTAATACGAGCATGCCTTCAATGAAGATACAAGATGGAAGATACAATATGCTTAGTCAAGTGTAAGTAATAAATGTGAATGACTACACTGTTCAGCCTTTAATGCTGCAGCTGTCACAAATGCAGCATGCCTGCAATGAAGACATCAGGGTCATATATTCAAAATTTATCCGCTGTGTTCCCACCTCCTTTTTTCGAATACGAATTGCAAAGTTAATTTTCATTTTCCTACACAATATATATATATATAACACAAGTAGTGTTTATGTTAGTTGATTGCCGGACAAAAAAATTAGTAGGGTTTTCAAGGGCGACGTTATATAGGCAGCTCTTTGGTGTGTTAAAAGATTAAATATTGCCTTTTTGTTTTCAAAACATGTGCGTCTTGAGCTTTTAAATCTGTGAAGGAAATTTTTAATTCTGCAAATTGGTGCAGCATGCCTGCAAGGAAGATAGAAAATGGAACATACAATATGTATAATCATGTGTAAGTAATAAATGTGAATGACTATACTGCTAAGCCTTTAATGCTGCCATTGTAATTAATATAGTGCGCCTACAACGAAAATATCAGGGGTCATAGCTTCAAAATTTATCTGCGGTGTTTCCGCCTACTTTTTTTGAATACGAATTGTGAAGAAATTTTAATTTTTCGACAAAAAAATATATATCTAACACAAGTGGTGATTCTGTAACTTGAGTGCCGAACAGAAAAATTGGCGTAGGTTTTCAAGTGGGACGGTAGGTTTAAATAGGCAACTCTTTTGTGTGTTTAAAGATTAAATATTGCCTTTTTGGTTTTGAAAACTGTGCGACCTGAGCCTTTAAATCTAAGAAGGAAATTTTTAATGATGCAACTGTAGTTAATATAGCGTCCTGCAACGAAGATACAAAATGGAATATGTTTAATCAGGTATAAGTAATAAATGTGAATAACTGCACTGTTTAGCCTTTAATCCTACAGTTATAATTAATGCAGCATGCCTGCAATGAAGATATCAGGGTCATATATTCAAAATTTATCTGCTGTCTTCCTATCTCCTTTTTGTGAATACGAATTGCAAAGTTAACTTACATTTTCCGACAAAAAATAAAATCTATAACACAAGTAGTGATTCTGTAACTTGTGTGCTGGACAGAAAAGTTGGTGGGGGTTTTCAAGTGTGACGTTGGGTTTAAATAGGCAGCTCTTTGGTGTGTTTAAAGATTAAATATTGCCTGTTTGGTTTTGAAAAATGGTGCGTCTTGAGCCTTTAAATCTAAGAAGGAAATTTTTAATGCTACAGTTGTAATTAATGCAGCATGCCTGCAATGAAGATACAAAATGGAAGATGCAATATGTTTAATAAGTTGTAAGTAATAAATGTGAATAACTATACTGTTTAGCCTTTAATGCTACAACTGTACTTAAACCAAAGTACCTGCAATGAAGATATCAGGGTCATATTGATGCAGACCATAGTCCACAACCCACTCAACTCACGAAATAGGATTGCAAATTGAAAACAATCAATTCTTATTCGAAGTCAATCAATGGGAAAAACCCTACAAGATGAAATAACTAGAAACCCTAGAGGGGCCAGCAGTCCCTTAGTGGGCCTGGTTTACAAAGCAAATAAGGAAAATACGAAAAACATGACAAAAATATAGTAAAATGTAGTTTTGACCCTCTAAACGACTTGAAATGCCCAAAATCCATCATATGTCATGGCCAAGCAACAAGTCTTGTTCGTCTCATCGTGAGCTTTCCGAAATGGTATTATGGGGGAAAGTCTCGTTGCGAGCTTTCCAAAATGGTATTATGGGCGAAAATCAAACACTAAATGCAAAAGTTACGAAAAATTGTCAAAACAGTCTAGATAAGCTAATGTCTGGTCTTGCACGACATCATCGACCTTCTTCGCATCATTCCCATTGTGGTTGAAATGATTCGCCTTTAAATCAGAGACATCGTTATTTGAAGAGGAATCACCCTCATAAGGTACCAAATGCTTCACATTGAAAACATCCGTCGTCTGTATGTGGCTAGGTAACTTCAAACAATATGCATTAGGATTGATTTTCTCAACAATCTCCACAGGACGATAATTTGTTATACTCATGAGCGGTATAATGTTCACGGGTGAGAATAGCCTAGCAAAATCACCAACCTCAAACTCCACATGACGCCGTCGAATATCAGCTTGTTTATAATGAACCGTTGAATCAAGTCAGGCACGAGTTTACCAATGAATCTGCTGAAGATTGTCCAAGAAATCTACAGCATGACCAATGGACGAGTTTTGGTAGGAATAGTGAGCAAATCAATTGGCCCTGGAGGCATCAAACTATAAACCACCTGAAATGGACTGAACCTGGTACTTCTGTTGACTACGTGATTGTGAGCAAACTCTATTTGGCTAAGACAACGATCCAACGATCCCATGAACGAATGTTGTCACCCACAAGGCTTTGTAACAAATCACCAAGAGAACAATTAACTACCTCAGTCTGCCCATCTGTTTGAGAATGATATGCACTGCTGAAATTCAATACTCTATAACCTGTTTCCATGAGCTACGCCAGAAATGACTTACAAACCTTGTGTCCCTGTCTGACACAATAGAGGTAGGCAGCCCATGCAAGCGATTCACCTCATGAAAGAATAAGACAACCACATTAACCGTATTAGTCGTCTTTTTACATGGTACAACATGAACCATTTGGAAAACCGATCCACAATAACAAAGATGGAATCATGGCCTCATTGAGTACGAGGCTGCCCACAATGAAGTCCATACTAATATCAGTCCAAGACATATCAGGGATAGGAAGGGATGGTATAACTCTACATTTTTAGCTCGTCCCTTTACGATCTGACAGGTACGGCATCTGGCTACAAATCTAGAAACTTCCTAGCGAACTGTGGGCTAGAAAAAAGATACCAAAATTAAAGCCACTATACTGTCAAGTCCAACATGGCCATCGCCATGATATTCAGAAGCTATTTTCAAACGCTGGCTACAATTGGGAATGCATAACTGGACACCCTTGAACAAAAATCCCCCCTCCAAAACAAATTGGGAACTCTGTCCTGTCTGAACTACTTACAAAATAGGACCGAAATATGCATCAGAGCTATAAAGTTCTGCAAAAGTGTCAAAGCTCGGAACTGAAAGTTGCATGCGCCCCAACAAACTGTGGCGTCGCCTTAATGCATCTGCCATCCTATTCACTACACCAGATTGATGTTTAAGAACAAAGGTAAAATGTTGCAGATAAGATATCCATGAGGTATGGCGAGCAGAAATGGAATCTTTAGTGGACAAATGTTTTAATGCCTCATGATCACTGTACAAAATGAACTCACACTGGAAAAGATAATGCCTCCAGTGCCGAACAGCTTGAACTACTGCATATAACTAAACATCATAAGTATTAGCACCTATTAATTTTTCACTGAAGTAAGCTATTGGACGACCAACCTAGCTAAGTACTGTACCAATACCCATCTTTGAAGCGTAACAATACAAGGCGAAAGGCCTGCTAAAGTCTGGAAGAACAAGAATAGGGGCAGACATTAGACGTTCTTCAATAGCAAGGAAGCCTGCTCTGCTTCATCTGTCTACTGAAAAATCGACCCTTTCATGCATTCTATCAATGGAGCCATCACAGAACTGAAATGGGGTATAAAACGTCGATAAAACAATGCCAGTCTATGAAAACTCCTCATTTCAGCCATGGTACGAGGTCAGTGGCATTGCTAGATTGCCTCAACCTTAGTAGAATCGACCTTTACTCCCACTGCTGAAACAACATACCCCAGGAATAAAACCCGATCAGTAAAGAATACACACTTTTTTCTGGCAGCAAAAAATGAATCCCTTCGGAAAATAGTCAAAACATCCAGCAACTGTTGCACATGCTCATCAACTGACCGACTGTACACAAGTATGTCATCAAAATATACAACCACGCACTGACCAGTAAAAGGCTGGATGGCCTCATTCATGACATGCATAAAAGTGCTAGGTACGTCAGAAAGCCCAAAAGGCATCACCAGCCACTCGAACAACCCTTTACGAGTCTTAAATGTTGTTTTCCTCTCATCTCTTGGCCGAACCGGACTCTGATGATAACCACTTTTCAAATCTAGTTTGGTGAATACAGTAGAACCACTCAACTGGTCAAGTAAATCATCTGACTGCGGGATAGGAAACTGATGCCTCACTGTAATACGATTGATTGCCTGACACACATTTGCAAGCTGCCATCTTTTTTTGGGGGCAACAAAGTAGGAACAACACATGGGCTAAGACTTTCCTGCACATGCCCCTTAGCCAACAATTCCTCAACCTGTCTACATAACTCCTCATGTTCTACTGGACTCATCCTGTACCGTGGTTGGTTAGGTGGAGAAGACCCTAGAACAAGGTCAATTTGATGCTGGATGTCACATAGAGGAGGAATTCCATCTAGTAACTCATCTGGAAATGTATCAGAGAATTCCTCAAGTATGGTAATAGTTCGAGGACGAAGTTCTGACATGTCATTCGAAGTCACTTCTATTTGTACTAATAGATAAACCAATCTAGTAGACAACATCTTCTGTTCAAGTAACCCTCAGGTTAAAATATGGTTACTGGCCCCATCAGAAAGAGGAGATGACTCCTTTGAGGATAGCAAAACAAACTTCGTTCCGTGGAACATAAAACTGTATGTGTTGGCTCCACCGTCATATATAGCACCCCTATCATACTGCCATGGTCTACCCAATAATATATGACAAGCATCCATACGAATAACATCACACCAAATTTTATCTTTATAAAGAGTACCAATAGACAATGCAACAAGCACTTGAAAGTGTACTGTAATGTCAGTACCTTTTTAAGCCACGCCAATGTATAGTGATACGGGTGTGCCTCTTATTTTAGACTAAGCTTAGCCACTGCCTTAGAAGAGATGACATTCTTGCAACTTCCTCCATCAATGATGAATTTGCTAACCCTTCCTCCAATGGTATAGGTTGACAGGAATATATTACAACGCTGACATCGTCCAATGCACCTTTTGGGGTAAGACAAGAACGCCAAACCACCAACAATGGACCAGTATCCCCTTTAAAAATGGCCTCATTTGCAACACCAATTTCTGGGATGACAGGAGCTGATTTTTCCCTCCTACCTCCCAACAACAAACTAGGATGGCCCTGATTGTGGTTTGCCATAGGACACTCAGAGTGTCTATGACCCATGCCTTCACATCCATAGCAATACAGACCACCACCACCTCTACCTCCTGCATTCAATCTACCCCAATAAGAACCATAAATAGTGTTTGTTGCATCTCGTCCCCCAAAAGGGCCAAGGGACTGAGAGATGCCAGAAGACAGGGATGTCGGCTGTCCACATCCACTACCAATAGTGTTATTCATCCCACCTTGATTCATGTGGTGGTTCAATTGCTTCTCCAATTGCAAGGCCCGTTGATGAGCTTCAGAAATAGAAACTAGGGCTAACACGTTCAACGTCTCTGGGAGGGGCAAGCGTAAGCCACAAATAAACCTAGCCACCTACTGGTCCTCAGATTCCTCAAGATCATTCCGTGTAACCAATTGAAAGAACTCTGTTGCTTAAGTATCGATAGTACGAGACCCCTGTCCCAGGTTTTGTAGCCATTGGAAAAGAGAACCTGAATAATTGAAGGGAAGGAAGGCCTCCTTCAGGTGTTTATTCAATTTACTCTGCTCACAGATTTTCGTCTTTCCTCTCCGTGCGCAGCTTGCCTTCAACTGCTGCCACCATGCTGTCGCGCTACCACGAAAATGTGTTGTCACCAATGATACCCTCTTACCTTTTGGAACCTCCTTGAACTCAAATTTCTCATCGACTGCATAAAGCCAATCTAAAAGTTCATCAGCTTCCAATCCTCCCCTGAATTCAGGGATTTCCACCTTGAACGCTGATTCCCATTGCTGAGAGTTGCCGGCCACCTCTTGACGGCGCCTCCGTGCTTGATGTGAACCAACATCCACAGAACTGACATCATCATCATTGGTTTCCTCCCAGAGTGGGAAGGATTGACTTGCAAGGGCACGGGCACCCGCAGTCCTCTGAAACTGGCCAGCGATTTCCATTAACGTTGCCATTTGTTCCGTCAACAACTGTATCTATTGTTTTTACTGCTCAATATCATCTATCCAGTTTTTCTGAGCACATTCTCTACCTCTTTCTCATCATGGCATGACTCAGTCTCTGATACCAACTGATACAGACCATAGTCTACAACACACTCAACTCACGAAATAGGATTGCAAATTGAAAACACTCAATTCTTATTCAAAGTCAATCAATGGGAAAAACCTCAGAAAATGAAATAAATAGAAACCCTAGACGGGTCAGGGGTCCTTTAGTGGGCCAGGTTTACAAAGAAAATAACAAAAATACAGAAAACATGACAAAAATATAGTAAAATGTAGTTTTAATCCTCTAAACAACTTCAAATACCCAAAATCCATCATATGTAATGGCCAATCTACGAATCTTGTTCGTCTCGTCGTGAACTTTTCGGAATGGTATTATGGGCGAAAATCAGACACCGAATGCAAAAATTACGAAAAATTGTCAAAACGGTCTAGATAAGCTTATGCCTTTCTTGCACCACATCATCGACCTTATTCGCATCACATATATTCAAAATTTATATGAATTGCAAAGTTAATTTTCACTTTCTGACAAAAAAAAATATATATAACACAAGTAGTGATTCTTTAACTTGAGTGCTGGATAGATAAATTGGTGGGGGTTTTCAAGTGGGACGTTGGGTTTAAATAGGCAGCTTTTTGGTGTGTTTAAAGATTAAATATTACCTTTTTGGTTTTAAAAAACTGTGCATCTTAAGCCTTTAAATCTAAGAAGGAAATTTTTAGTGCTGCAGCTGTAATCAATGCCGCATGCCTGTAATGAAGATACAAAATAGAATATACAATATGTTTCATCTGGTGTAAGTAATAAATGTAAATGACTACACATTGAGCCTTTAATGCTACACTTGTAATTAATGCAGCATGCCTGCAATGAAGATATCAGGGTGATATATTCAAAATTTATCTGTTGTGTTCCGCCTTCTTTTTTTAAATACGAATTGTAAAGCTTATTTTCATTTTGTGACAAAAAAAAATATATATATATATAATGCAAGTAGTGATTCTGTAACTTGAGTGCTGGACAAAAATATTGGTGGTGGTTTTCAAGTGTGACGTTGGATTTAAATAGGCAGCTCTTTGGTTTGTCTAAAGATTAAATATTGCCTTTTCGGCTTTGAAAAAATGTGAATCTTGTGCCTTTAAATCTGGGAAGTAAATTTTTAATGTTGCAACTGTAATTAATGCAGTATGCCTGCAATGAAGATATAAAATGGAAGATATAATAAATGTGAATGACTGCATTGTTGAGCCTTTAATGCTGTGAATAAATCTGATTGTGAGCCTTTAATGCTGTGAATAAATCTGAATGACTGCCTTTAATGCAGTGTAAGTAATAAATGTGAACGACTGCATTGTTGAGCCTTTAATGCTGTTGCTGTAATTAATGTAGCATGCCTGCAATGAAGATATCGAGGTCATATATTCAAAATTTATCTACTGGGTTCCCGCCTCTTTTTATGAATATTAATTGCAAAGTTAATTTTCATTTTCTGACAAAAAATAAAATATATAACACAAGTAGGCAACTGAGTTTAGGCAGGAAAACCGGGGTGGGTCCCGTCCAAACTCATTATTTATGTACGTGTTTAAAGTCTGTGAGATTTTCAATGTAAAATTGAATTGAATATATTATTAATGAATAAAGATGTATATCAAATTAATGAATAAGACGATAAAAAAGAGTGTTATGACGTGCCTAAGCTGATCACTTTAATTTAGATAAGTGCGTCCAATATCTTAAATGAATCAATTTGGTTTCAATTCCTCCCCTAAATATTTGATTGAATAATTGTTGATTGGAAAGATATAAATGGAAAACTGCAACACATTTCGACAATATAGAACCTTACATTTCGACAATCAACTAGATCATATAAAGGGAAAATTCATTTTTTTTTTGGTAAAACTAATCTACAGTTTCAGCTACAAATTTTTAAATTACAAAAAAAAATGTAAAAGACAAAATAGTAAGGCAAACTGAATAGGGGCGTTTTGTCAGAATGCTTTGAGTCTTAGATCTCAAGAAAAGGCTTAGGCTGGTAGATGGCTGTGGGAAACTTGGAATCAGTGGTTCTCCCAATGTAAGTCTTATCAGAAAAATAAAGCTGGAAATTGTGTCCAGTTGTTGGGTAGAGCCCGCTGTTTTCTTTGACAGATAGGTTTTTGATTATGTATAGCTCATTCTCCTCTATTAGGCTGTTGAATTTTGCAACACTTTTTCCTCTCACAGTTGCTCGAATTCTGTCGCCTTGTTGAGTAAGAAAGTAAAATAATGAAATTTGTTAAGCAGAAACAATGGTGCCATTGGGAATTAGAAAAGAAATTTAAACTTATATATGTACTGTTTTATCTATGAATAGGAATTCTAGGCTGGCTCCCATCCTGTCGCTTCTGGTATGCTCTATTTCCAAACACAGTGATGCCTCAAACGCCAGTCAAACCAGTTGTGATTAATATCTTTCAACAACATGAAAACGACAGGTATTTTTGGCTAACTCTGAAACTGTTTTTAGCAGTGATTCTGTAACTTGAATGCTGGACAGAAAAATTGGTATGGGTTTTGAAGTAGGATGTTGGGTTTAAATAGGTAGCTCTTTGGTGCATTTAAAGATTAAATATTGCCATTTTGGTTTTGAAAAAATGTTCACCTTGAGCCTTTAAATTTGAGAAGGAAATTTTTAATGCTGCCGCTGTAATTAATACAGCATGCCTGTGATGAAGATACAATATGTTTAATCAAGTGTAAGTAATCAATGTGAATGACTGCACTGTTAAGCCTCTAATGCTGCATCTGTAATTTAATGCAGCATGCCTGCAATAAAGATATCAGGGTCATATATTCAAAATTTATCTGCTTGTGTCCCCGCCTCCTTTTATTGAAGGCGAATTGCAAAGTTAATTTTTAGTTTCCAACAATATATATATATATACAGTGCTGGTCCTATCGTTACTGGGGCTCTAGACGAACCCCAAAAAATGGACCCCTATAGCGAGTATCAACTGGGGGTTATATTCCTTAATTTTTTTTTTATCGTGCTCTTCCCAAATTTGGGATATTTTGGAATGTAGGGTTTTAGGTCATTGGAACCAGAAACGCGTTTGTTTTGTTACATTTTCGTAGCTAAATTTTTTTTTAAATCTGAATTTAAAAAAAAATTGGCCCAAAATGGACCCTTAAATTCTTAAGGATTGGGCTCTTAGTTTCAAATTTTAAGTCCTGAACACATATTAAAAAAAAAAAAACAAACGCTCAATATATTTTGGGCTAGGTATAACTCATTTAATTGGGTACCTTTTATTCCTGGGCCTGAGGCGGCTGCCTCTTGGGCCTCATAGCAGGACCGGGCCTGTATATATATATAGGACAAGAGGTGATTCTGTAACTTGGTTGCTAGACAAAAAATTGGTGGGGTTTTCAAGTGGGACGTTGAGTTTAAATAGGTAGCTCTTCGATATGCTTCAAGATTAAATATTGCCTTTTAGGTTTTGAAAAAATGTGAGTCTTGAGCCTTTAAATTTGAGAAGGAAATTTTTAATGCTGCATATATAATTAATGCAGCATGCTGCAATGAAGATACAAAATGGAAGATACAATATGTTTAATCAGGTGTAAGTAATAAATGTGAATGACTGCATTGTTGAGCCTTTAATGCTACAGCTATAATTAATGCAGCATGCCAGCAATGAAGATACATAATGGAATATACAATCTATTTAATCAGGTGTAAGTAAATAATATGAATGACTGCACTGTTGAGCCTTTAATGCCGCAGCTGTAATTAATACAGCATGCCTACAATGAAGATATCAGCATCATATATTCAAAACTTATATGCTATGTTTCTGCCTCTTTTTTTTTTAATACGAATTACAAAATTAATGTTCATTTTCCGGCAAAAACAAATATATATATAACACAAGTTGTGATTCTATAACTTGAATGCTGGACAAAAAAATTGGCGGCTCTTTCAAGTGGGATGTTGCCTTTAAATAGATAGCCCTTTGGTATGTTTAAAAATTAAATATTGCCTTTTTAGTTTTGAAAAACTATTCGTCTTGAGCCTTTAAATCTGAGAAGGAAATTTTTAATGCTGTAGCTTTAATTAACGCAGCATGCCCACAATGAAGATACAAAATGGAAGATACAACATGTTTAATAATGTGTAAGTAATAAATGTAAATGACTGCACGATTGAACCTTTAATGCTGCAACTATAATTAATGTAGCATGCCAGCAATGAAGATACAAAATGGAAGTTACAGTATGTTTAACCAGGTGTAAGTATTAAATGTGAATGACTACACTGTTGAGCCTTTAATGCTACATTCGTAATTAATGCAGCATGCTTGCAATGAAGATATCAGGGTAACATATTCAAAATTTATCTGCTGTGTTCCTACCTCCATTTTTTAAATAGGGATTGCAAAGTTAATTTTCATTTTCCGACAAAAACAAAATATATAACACAAGTAGGCAGCAGAGTTTAGGCGGGAAAACCGGAGTTGTTGCCGCCCAAACTCATTAATTATGTACATGTTGAAGGTCTAATAGATTTTCAATGTAAAAATGAATTGAACATATTATTAATGAATAAAGGTGTATTTCAATAAGGAGATTAAAAGAGTGTTATGACGTGCATAAGATGATCACTTTAATTTAGATAAATGCATCCAATATCTTAAATGAATCAATTTTGTTTCAATTATCCCCTAAATATTTGATTGAATAAATGCTAGTTGGAAAGATATAAATTGAAAGCTACAACACATTACGACAATATAGAACCTTATATGATTGTGATTTTGTATATATCTAAGATATTTTCTTCTCGTGCAATGCACGGATGTGAATCTAGTTTTATTAAAAGTCAATTAGGTTTTTTATGTTGAAGTGCAAAGAGTTTATTTTATTATTAATGTACTTATTCACGAGTCATTCCATATGAGTTTAATGAAGGATCAAGTTCAAGTCCATTCAGTAGCCAATCAAAAACAAGTAACAGAATCGATAAATTAGTTTCAGGCCGACACACATTTGGCAAGAGAGTACTCAATCTTCAACTTGGCATGCAGCCTCATTAGCTGTCATTTTTCTGGACAACGACAAATCTTATATGTAGTTCAAAATTGAAAATTAGGAAGAAAAAGTTTTATTGCAATTCTTCAGGACACTATATGTATAATGTGTTTCATTATTGAAAAATGTAAAATTTACGTTTTCATTCTTGTTACCTAGATATTACTCCTTCAACTATGGCTTGTTAGTATTTTTTTTAATTTACTCTTCTTTTATTTATGGCTTCTCATTCATTCAGAAATAATGTTTATAATAGCATCTATATGTAAATTTTATCAGAAGTGTTACTTGGTCTCTTTAGTTACATATATAATATAAAGTATATTGAACTTAATCATAATGAATCAACTAAATCAGATTAAGGGAAAATTCAGTTTTTTTTGTAAAACTGATTTACAGCTTCAACTAGAAATTTTTAAATTACAGAAAAAATGTAAAAGAAAAAAGAGTAAGGCAAACTGAATAGGCGTTTTCTCATAATGCTTTGAGTCTTGGATCTCAAGAAAAGGCTTAGGCTGGTAGATGGCTATGGGAAACCTAGAATCGTTGGTTCTCCCAATGTAAATCCTCTCAGAAACATAACGACAGAAACTGTGTCCAGTTGTTGGACAGACCCCGCTGTTTTGCTGGACATATAGGTTTTTGATTACGTATAGGTCATTCTACCCTATTAGGCTATTGAATTTACAATAATTTTTCCACTCACAGCTACTTGAATTTTGTCGCCCTGTTGTGTAAGAAAGCAAAAGGGTGAAGTTTGTTAAGCACAAAAAATGGTGCCATTGGGAATTAGAAAAGAAATTTAAGCTTATATACGTATTGTTTTATCAACAAATAGGAACTCTAGGCTGGCTCTCATCCTGTCGCCGTCTGGTATGCTCTATTTTCTCCTGCACCGGAGCTTCAGACGCCAGTCGAACCAGTTGCGATTAATATTTTTCAACAAATTGAAAACGGCAGGCATTTTTTTACCAACTCTGGATCTGTTTTTAGTAGTGATTCTGTAACTTGAGTGCTGGTCAGAAAAATTGATGGGGGTTTTCAAGTGGGATGTTGGTTTAAATAGGCAGCTCTTTGGTGTGTTTAAAGATTAATTATTGCATTTTTTGTTTTGAAAAAATGTGCGTCTTTAGCCTTTAAATCTGAGAAGGAAATTTTTAATGTTGCAGCTGTAATTAATGCAGCATGCCTGCAATGAAGATACAAAATGGGAGATAAAATATGTTTAATCAAGTGTAAGTAATAAATGTGAGTGACTGAATTGTTGAGCCTTTAATGTTGTAGCTGTAATTAATGCAGCATACCCGTAATAAAGATATCAAGGTCATATATTCAAAATTCATAGGCTGTGCTCCCGCCTCTTTTTTTTTTTAGTGCAAATTGCAAAGTTAGTTTTCAATTTCCGACAAATATATATAACACAAATAGTGATTCTGTAACTTGAGGGCTGGACAGAAGAATTGGTAGGGGTTTTCAACTGGCACGATGGGTTTAAATAGGCAGCTTTTTGGTGTGTTTAAAGATTAAATATTGCTTTTTTGGTTTTGAAAAACTGCGTGTCTTGAGCTTTTAAATCTGAGAAGGAAATTTTTAATGCTGCAACCGTAATTAATGCAGCATGCCAGTTATTAGGATATAAAATAGAAGATACAATATGTTTAACTAGGTGTAAGTAATAAATGTGAATAACTGCACCATTGGGCCTTTAATGCTGCAGTTATAATTAATGCAGCATGGCTGCAATGAAGATAGCAGGGTAATATATTCAAAATTTTCCTGCTGTGTTACCGCTTCCTTTTTTTGAATATGAATTGCAAAGTTAATTTTCATTTTTTTACCAAAAAAAAATATAGCACAAGTCGGAGGCAGAGTTTAGGCGGGAAAACTGGGGTGGGTCCCGTCCAAACTCATTAATTATTTACATGTTTAATGTCTAATAGATTTTCAATGTAAAAATGAATTGAATATGTTATGAATGAATAAAGGTGGATTTCAAATTAAAGAATAAGGAGATAAAAACAGTGTTATGACATGCCTAAGCTAATCACATTAATTTAGATAAGTGCATCCAATATCTTAAATGAATCAATTTGGTTTCAATTATCGCCTAAAATTTTGATTCAATAAATGTTACTTGGAAAGATATAAATTGAACGCTACAAAACATTACGACAATATAGAACCTTATATGATTGATATTTTGTATATATCTGAGATATTTTCTTCTGGTGCCACACACGGATGTGAATCTAGTTTTATTAAAAGTCAATAAGGTCTTATATGTTGAAGTGCAAAGAGTTTATTTTATTATTAATGTATGTATTAATTCATTATGAGTTTAATGAAGGATCAAGTTCAAATCAATTCAGTAACCAATCAAATACAAGTAGCAGAATCCATAAATTAGTTTCAGGCCGACACACATTTGGGAAGAGAGTAGTCAATCTTCAACTTCGCCTGCAGCCTCATCCGAGGTCATTTTTCTGGACAACGGTAAATCACATATGTAGTTTAAAATTGAAAATTATGAAGAATAAGTTTTATTGCAATTCTTTAGGACACTATATGTATTATGAGTTTCATTATTGAATAATGTAAAATTTATGTTTTCATTCATGTTACCTAGAATTTAGTCTTTCAATTATGGTACATTATTTTTTTTTAATTTACTCTTTTTTTATTTGTAGCTTCTCATTCAATCAGAAATAATGTTAACAATAGCTTCTATATGTAAATTTTATCACAAGTGTTACTTGGTCTCTTCAGTTATATATAATATAAAGGATATTAAACTTAAACATAATGAATCAGCTAAATCAGATTAAGGGAAAATTCGGTTTTCTTTGTAAAACTGATTTACAATTTCAGCTACAAATTTTTAAATTACAGAAAAAATGTAAAAGAAAAAATATTAAGGCAAACCGAATATGGGCGTTTTGTCAGAATGCTTTAAGTCTTGGATCTCAAGAAAAGGCTTAGGCTGGTAGATGGCTGTGCGAAACCTAGAATCGTTGGTTCTCCAAACGTAAGTCCTCTGAGAAACATAAAGTCGAAAACTGTGTCTAGTTGTTGGATAGAGCCCGTTGTTTTTTTAGACATATAGGTTTGTGATTACTTATGGCTTATTCTCCTCTATTAGGCTGTTGAATTTTGCAATAATTTTGTCACTCACAATTGCTTGAATTCTGTCGCCCTATTGTGTAAGAAAGCAAAACAATGAAGTTTGTTAAGCAAAAACAAGGTGCCATTGGGAATTAGAAAAGAAATTTAAACTTATATACGTACTGTGTTATCTACGAATAGGAACTCGAGGCTGGCTCCCATCTTGTCACTGTCTAGTATGCTCCATTTCCTCCCGCAACAGAGCTTCAGATGCTGGTCGAACTGGTTGTGATTAATATCGTTAAACAACTTGAAAACGGCAGGCATTTTTTGGCCAACTCTGGAACTGTTTTTAGTAGTGATTCAGTAACTTGAGTGCTGGATAGAAAAATTGGCGGGGGTTTTCAAGTGGGGCGTTGGGTTTAAATAGACAGCTCTTAGGTGTGTTTAAAGGTTCAATATTGCTTTTTTGGTTTTGAAAAAAATGTACGTCTTAAACCTTTAAATCTGAGAAGAAAATTTTTAATGTTGCAGCTGTAATTAATGCAGCATGCCTGCAATGAAGATACAATATGTTTAATCAGGTGTAAGTAATAAATGTGAATGACTGCACTGTTGAGCCGTTAATATTGCAGCTGTAATTAATACAGCATGCCCACAATGAAGATATCAGGGTCATATATTCAAAATTTATTGGTTGTGTTCCCGCCTTTTTCTTTTTAATACGAATTGCAAAGTTAATTTTCAATTTCCGACAAAATATATATATATATATATATACACACACATATGTAACACAAGTAGTGATTCTGTAACTTGAGTGCTGGACAAAAAAAAAATTGGTGGGGGTTTTCAAGTGGCACATTGGGTTTAAATATATAGCTCTTTGGTGTGTTTAGAGATTAAAAATTGCCTTTTTGGTTTTGAAAAATTGTGCGCCTTGAGCTTTTAAATCTGAGAAGGAAATTTTCAATGCTGCAGCTGTAATTAGTGGAGCATGCCTGCAATGAAGATATAAAATAGAAGATACAATATGTTTAACCAGGTGTAAGTAATAAATGTGAATGACTACGCTGTTGAGCCTTTAATGTTGCAGCTGTAATTAATGCTGCAATGCTTGTAATGAAGATATCAGGGTAATATATTCAAAATTTATCGGTTATGTTCCCGCCTCATTTTTATGAATACAAATTGCAAAGTTAATTTTCATTTTCTGACCAAAAAATATATATATAACACAAGTACACAGCTGAGTTTAGCCGGGAAAACTGGAGTGGGTCCCGCCCAACTCAGATGCTTTGGTATTGTATATAGATACTATTCACATACACACCTCCCAAGGTATCTCACATCCTCTCTCTCACTACTATAGTAACTTAGTCCCATATTCAAAGCCATATACTCATTCTTGGGCCGGAGGAGCTTCAGAGGCAAACCTCCAAGCCTTTTTTGCAGGGTCTCTATAGCTCAAAGCACGAGAGAAAGCTCACTCATCATACTTGGATGAATTTGACATTGTTATTTGGTGCTGCCTGTGGAAACCTATAGAGGACATAGTATCTATCTGACACAATAGATCATGGACCGTGAGTTAGGGCACACCGTGCAAGACCTTTTTCCTAGTACCTCAATTCCTGCTCAAAACAATGAACTAATACCTGCACAACATGCCTTGTCCCTGTCCGGAGGCTACTGTAGATTTCCTACAACGATAGGTCGTGAAATTATGGTAGCTCTTACAATGCCAAGCACCAACGGCAGTGTTGGTACCCAGCCCCTCCATCGTTAACGACCTAGTTTGAAATGGGGCAAGAGAACTTACCCTAGAAAACGTCCTAGGACCAAGAACGGGACCATCTAATGATGACCACAACAACTGAGTTCTAGTGAGGTAGTGATGTTATCAGTAGAGGCTGTTGCACAAATCATATAGCAAGGGATAGCAGAAGGTCTCAAAAAATCCACACGACCTCATTTAGCAGGATATCTCCATTCACAGAAGAAGTATGCTCTTTCCCACTTCTGGACAACTTCAAAGATCTGGGGATAAAGGAGTATGATGGAACAGACAGCCCCAATAATCATTTGAACACATACACAAAAATATCATGGATATGTAGAATGCCCTAGATCCCATATTGTACAATGCTTTTCCACAAACATTAATGGGGCCTGCTAGAGACTCTAGTATAGGAATGTTGCTAGAAGGGTCTATTGGTCACTTTGACAACCTAACAGAAAAGTTTTTAACATTATTCACCAGCAGCAAGTGGATTAGGAAAACAGCTGTGACTCTTATGCAAATGAAACAACACCTGGGAGAACCACTTCGGTAATTTATGAGCCGCTTCAACAATGAGCGATTGTAGATCCCAGACCGATATATAACAGCATACATAGGCGGTAAGTTGCTCCGAATTCAAGAAATCATTATCCAAAAACCATCCACAGGTCGTGAATGAACTTCTTAAGAGAGAAGAAAAATATATCAGTATGGAAGAAACTTTGTTCCTAAGAGCAGCGGAAGAGCGAGTGGATAAGAGATCTCCCCTCGAGAAAAACCGACCATAAAAAGGAAAAATCTGAAAGAGATCACAGACCCAGGAAACATCAATCTTAGGAGAGATATCACGATAAATCGACCCCTCTCCAACACTTCCAGGATCCGCATATTGATGGAGATTAAAGACAAATATGATCTTCAATGTCCAAAACACATGAAAGCCAAGATAACTAGAAATAACAAAGATAATTATTGTGATTTCCACAAGAATTACAGGCATAACATGGAAGATGTAGAAACTTGAAAGAGGAGATAGAAAACTTGATCCGGAGAGGGCATCTGAGAAAGTTTGTGAAGGGTAACAGGTCAGATCACGAAATAAAAAGAAGAGAGCCTGAAAAAAGTTGCTAACAGGAAGGTCGGGCATCATTGGCACTATAAATGTATTATCGGGCGGCATTGCTACAGGAGGCGATTCAGGAACTACGAGGAAGTACTATGTGGGCTGTCTGAAACAAGCTGTTGAGACCCATACGGTGCATAAAGTCAAACAGAAGAAAGCCATAACCTTCAATTCTGAGGATTTACGTGGAGTGGCCACTTCTTATAATGATGCAATAGTCATCACCACCGTCATAGCCAATTTCAATGTTAAAAGGACACATATCGATAATAGAAATGCTACAAACGTCTTCTCCCTCGAAGCCTACAAACAAATGGGTCTATTGTGAGACCGCTTGTGCCCTATTCATACATCCCTGTAAGGCTTTGGGGGCGGTATCGTGTGACCATTGGGGGTGACAGATCTTCCTATCACCCTGGGACATGAAGATAACCAAGTCACCAAATTGGAACCTTCTAGGTCGTAAACACCCCTGGGCGTACAATACAATATTGGGTCGTCCTTTCCTCAAGAGCTTACAGGCCGTTGTATCTACCTACCACTAGGCCATAAAATTCCTGTTTGAGAAAGGAGTTGTAATTGTCTAAGGAGACTAGTCCATTGCCAGATAGTGTTACATCAATAGCATCAAAAACCAACAAGATGTCATGAAGGGTATTGGGAAAGATGTCCAGATGTCGGCGGCAGAAGAGTTGCAAAGGGTCAAAGTTGGAACGAGTAGAATATTTTCGATAGGAAAATAGCTTTCAGCCGATCTACAAAGCTAGCTGATCGAGTGCCTGAGGGCGAACACTGATTTTTTCGAGTGTAATAGTAAGGACATGTCGGGGATAAATTAGGGACTGATTGAGCATAGGCTCAACGTACTTCTAGAGAAAAAGCCAGTAGAATAGAGAAGGAGAAAGTTCACCTCTAGTCAGAGAGAGATTATTAAAGTTGAGGTAGGAAAGCTGATCAAGGCCGAGTTCATTAGAGAAGTCCAATAGCTAGAGTGGTTAGCAATTGTGGTCTTAGTGCCCAAGCATGATGAAAAATAGAGAATGTTAATCGATTTTACGGACCATAATCGTACACGACCTAAAGATTTCTACCCCTCACTTGAATAGATTGCCTGGTTGATTCCACATCAGGTTACACACTCTACAGTTTCCTAGATGCCTTTTCTAGTTATCACTAGATCAAGATGGCCAAAGAAGACCAAGAGATAACACTGTTCCTAGCAAATGAAGGCATTTACAGATCGAATATCATACCTTTTGGGCTAAAGAGTATAGGAGCTACATATCAGAGGACAATCAAAGTATATATAGATGACATGGAAGTTAAGAGCAAAAGGAGGCCATGTCACATAGCTGACCTGGGAAAGATTTTCGTCACCCTAAGGAAACACAACATCAAACTAAATTGGGAGAAATGTGCCCTTGGAGTGGGATCGAGCAAAATTGTCTTTATAATAACCCACCGTGGAATTGAGGCCAACCCTGACAAGATCCCTGCCTTGATAAACATAGATTAACCAAAAAACCATAGTGAAGTGCAATGCCTCACGAGTTGTATAGCTAATCTGGGCATTTCATGTTTAGGTTGGTCGATAAATGCATACCCTTCTTCCATGTGATAAGGAACAACTCCGCGTTCTTATGGAATGAGAAATGCGAATATGCCTTCCAGCAATTGAAGAATTACCTTGGAATGCCACCTATTCTCTCACGACCAATCCCAGGTAAAACGCTGTACCTGTATTTTGCTGTGTCAGAACATGCTGCATGTGCCGTATTAGTCAGAGAAAAAAAAGAAAGTTCAGAGGCCGGTTCACTATGTGCGCAAGGTCCTTATGAAAATCAAGCAGAGTTACTGCTTAGCAAAGTAGCTAGCCCTTGCTCTGGTGGCAGCATCTCAAAAACTGAGACCCTATATCCAAGCTCACACGGTTTGCGTATTGACAAACCAGTCTTTGAAACTGATCTTATAGAAACTAGATGTGGCAGGAAGGCTCTTAAAATTGTCAGTTGAACTTAGCAAGTATGATATTGAATGTAAGTCTTGACCTCAATCAAAGCTCAAGTGTTCGTAGACTTTGTGGCAGAACTAAGCCCTAAGTCTCGCGACCTAGAAGAGGAAAACCAAGAGAATTTTGAGAGCTGGGTCCTTTATGTAGATAGGGCTTCTAACACGATGGAATCAGGAGCAGGTATCATCTTGCAGACTTCCACTGTGATAGTGGAAGTACACTGCGATCAGATTCGAATTCAAGGCAACTAGTAACCAAGTAGAGTATGAGGTTGTTATCATGGAATTGCAAACAGCGCTCCAATTGAGATGGAACGGGTAACAGTTTATAGCGACTCCCAACTAGTAGTTGAGCAGGTCGAGGGGTCTTATGAAATGAAAAGAGAAATTGTGAACCTATAGGATTAAGGTGTTAGACGTGTAACAAAAATTCAAAAGCTGTGAGATCAAGAAAGTATCCAGATTGCAGAATGCTCAAACAAACATCTTGTCTAGGCTTATCTCTTTGAATACTAATGGACTGGAAATAGCAATTTCTTGAAGACACTCAAGGAGCCATCCATAACTCAAAAAGAATACATCGATGAGGTCAAATTAGAGCCAACCTAGATTGATCCAATGAAAGCATTCATCGAAACTGGAGACCTTTCTGATGACAAAGAAGAAGCTAAAAAGATCAAGAGGAGGGCCACCTTGTTCTCCGTTACCGGAGGAATGCTATACAAAACGAGGATTTGCATTACCATACTTAAGATGTTTCATCCCAAAAGAGTCAAAGGACATCAAGGAGTGAGAGCCCTCGCAGCAAAACTGATATGGTGCATTACTATTGGCCGAGCATGAGGAATGAAGCTGTCAATTTTGTGTAAAGTTGTGAAAAGAGTCCAAAATTTGGCAACAACATAACCCTCGACCTCCAACACACCTAATACTAGTCGAGAGCTAAGCGTCCTTTGAGCAATAAAATGTCAACAGATTGGGCCCATTTCCTAAAGGAAAATGTTAGGTCCAATTTCTAGCAGTGGTCGTTGAATACTTTACAAAATGGGTTAAAGTTATGCCGTTGGCCAGTATTACAGCCTAAAAGCTTAAATGTTTCTTGTGGAAATTAGTAGTACGCCGGTATGGTCTCCAAATGTTATCATCACGGAAAACGGAAGGCAGTTCGAATGCCAATCTTTTAGAGAATTCTGCAACAAATGGCAGATCAGACATCGTATGGAATCAATGGCGCATCCTCAAAGCAATGACCTAGCTGAGCTGGCCAACCGATTGATTCTAACTGACCTAAAGAAGAGACTATAAAATGCTAAAAGCGACTGGCCTGACTATCTTCCAGTGATAATATGGACTTATAGAACCCCCCAAACAAAACTGCCTATGGAGAAATGCCCTTCCTGCTGGCATTCGGAATGAAAGCCCATATTTCCATTGATGTATTGATACCGACACATCGAGAGTAGCATGGAGAAGAAATTGGCCCAAGGGAAAGACATAACCTCTTGGAAGAGGTAAAAAGTGGAGTTGAATTAAATATGACCAATTATCAGTAGATTTTATCAAAATACTACAATATGGGAGTATGCCCCCGAAAATTCAGGACGGGAGATTTGATCTTGAAGAAGGTCAAAGATGCTCATCGCCTAAAAGAGAAACTGGATCCCACATGGGAAGGCCCTTTTGAGGTATTGAGAAAAGTACGACCTGGTGCATAGAGCCTAAGGGACATGCAACATCGACCCCTACCGAAATCATGGAATGCTGAAAACCACAAGTTTTATCACATATAGGGTTCTAGTGAAAGGAGCTTGGTGGTACTATACTGATGTTCTCGTAATTTTCACTTCTCTTTGTAAACAAATGGTAGGGTACTTTTTTTCCTCCGTTGGATATTTTTATATCCTAAGTAGGTTTTACCAAGGCAGTTTCAACAAGGCCCTCCCAAAAAAATTAAAAAAAAAAGGACAGTAGGGAAGAAAGAGGAAGATACTTGAAAAAAGTTGTCACATTTTTTCTTCAATTGATGCTTTTCTCCATCTACCGCGACCCACATCGGATTTTAGTGAATAAAAGTAGCCTAATTACAAATCCTTGAATATAAGTAAGGGATACTACCCAGATGAAATATAGTGAATACAAATAGCCTATTGACGAAAGTTAGAGCAAATAAAAGTAGCTTAATCACTAACCCCTAAATACAAGTAAGGGATATGATCTACATGAAGTAGAGAATACAAGTCGTCGAATGATGAAAATTAGAGCGAATAAAAGTAGCCTAATTACAAATCTTTGAATACAAGTAAAGGGTGTGACTAATATAAAATAGAGTGAATACAACTAGTCTATTGACAAAAATTAGAGTAAATAAAAGTAGCCTAATTACAAAATCCTTGAATACAAGCAAGGGATAGGACCCACATGAAATAGAGTGAATACAAGTAGCCTATTGACAAAAATTAGAGCGAATAAAAGTAGTCTAATTACAAATCCATACAACTAGCTATTTGATAAAAATTAGAGCGAATAAAAGTTGACTAATTACAAATCTCTAAATACATATAAGGGATCTGACCCAAATGAAGTATGGCGACTACAAGTAGCCTATCTATGAAAATTAAAGCGAATAAAAAGCAAATTAATTAGGACATAGAGAACAAAGAAAAGAGCGTAGTTATATTGATTAAAGGCGCATAAGATAATTATAAAAAAAACAACGAGAAGAGAGGAGAAAATTAACAAACTTATTATTGAAGGGGAACAAACTTATAATTGAAGGGGAACATAACCCCGACCTGTGCGTAGACAGGAAAACAAAAGAGAAAAGAGAATTCAATCTATCATATCTACATCATCCTTGGCTTCCTTGCCATCTTCGCCCTTTTCCTCCTCCTCGACCAGAAGACGGTCGAATTATGCAAGGTCAAAGCCTTTAGTTCTTTTAGGGAAGTTCATCATAAAGGCTATGTCCAACTCAATGGTGAGCAGTTTACACCAAGCTTGGTACTCTCTGATGCACCGGCTATACATGGAGTAGGCATACTCCCCCTTCACGAGCTGAAAGGCCTTGGAAGTCTTGTACTCACTCACAACATCTTTTTTGTCCCTCGACCTCTCTCAGAAATTTGGTTTGCTCAAACTCCACCCTCTAATGCCCATTTCTCAGAGAGGATCACAGCCTTCTCTTTCTCTCTCCAAATTGAAGATATTCGTGGATGCATACTACACTCCCTGCTACATTTCCATCCCAACGCTAGACCTCTTCAGCCCTTGTTGGGCGATTCCAAATCCAATGCTGATGACCTTAGAAGAAGGAAAAATTTCTCTTAAGATAAAAATACAACTTTATGTAGAAAATGTACTGTGATGTTTCAATAACTAACCTTGGAGGCATGAAACAAAAAATGGTCGACCCCATTCTCCAAGGTCACAGTGTCATGGTATTTCTTCACCATGTTAGGAGAAATAGCCTCCTTGAGGACATTGGCGAAGTCCTCCCGGTATTCTGTAGAAGAATGAGTAGGAGTTGGGTCTACTGGCTGCTTGCCCCGTGATTGGCTATGACTCTCTTGGCTGCCCTTGGGGGCCTTCCCTACAGCTAGAGTAGAGAAAGCTCAAGGAGGGGGAGGTGGAACCTCTGTAGGGACATCTGTAGTGGCTAGTAAGGAAGATGGGCCGCCCTTGGTCCTTTTTCTTTTTGGATTGTGGGGATGATTGATTCCCAGTCTAAGGCTATTCTTTTCAGCCTCTCTAGCCTTGGCAGCAATCGCCGCCTTCAAAACCTCCTTATCCTTGACCATAGCTCCTGATAGTTTGAAACAGAAAAAAAAAGAAAAGAAGAAAATCAATGTACAAAGTACACATATGTGTTATCTAAGAGAGTCGGCCATTGGTCACCTAACCTGCCTACTATACACGTTGGCCATAAGCATGAGGTCATTAGAAACAATGTCGCCGACCTCTTCAGCTAAGAGAACTACATCAGCTAAACGAACCGTGTTGGTGACAGTTTTATTATCAATCACCCTATATTGTTAAACTCTGCCGACTTCGGTCAGCTCAAACTCAACTAGAACAAATTCCCAGCATTGGGTCGGAAATAGTAATATTCATCTTTCCAACTACCTAAAGAAGAGGAGAGCTAAGGTAAAGTGATGACCCTCCTACCCGCTAGGTAAACTAAACTGTTATACTTGGGCACGTATTTTAGCTCTAAGAGAGTCTGTAGTAGGTCGATTGAGGGTTCGACCTGAATGGATCAACAGAAAATGAAGAAGTATATCAAACGCTTCTATCCATTGGGGCTAATTGCGCCAGGTATATGTCTACAAACTAGAGGAAATGGAGGAAAAAGGGATGTAGGGGAAACCTGAGACCCCCAGCTATAGAACCCTTGAAAATAGTGATCTCTCCTTCCTCACACTCAAAAGGGATGTCGTCAGAGGCTAGGACCCTATGTGTACTATAATAATAAAGATCATACTCCTTCATAGCCTTCACTATCTTGTGTTCTTTTCATATGTTCCTAAGGTTAGAGACCTCTAAATCTGGGTCGTCCAACCCTTGCTCGCCTTCACTATAAACCGGGTCCTCACAAGCGACCTCTTCGCTCCTTACCCTATTCGACCCTATGGTTGACTCGATTGAGTGGATGACTGGGGAAGGATAAAATCCCACTAGAGCCATATCTAAAGGCTCCTCTAAGTTCTCGATCTCCCTAAGGTTAGGGATCTCAATCCTTTCACCCGACATGATAAATGAAGATGAAAGCAAAAAAGAAAAAGAGGAATAACAAGGGTCATACCTAACAAGTCGATGTAAAGAAAGTTAGAGAATTTAGGAGAGTTTCTAAGTAGCGAAGGTAACAAATGATTGGTGCTTTCCCTTTTTTTTATAACATTGGAGAAGGTGAAAAGATTTATTATGGGAGACCGCGATGGCAATAATTGCAAGGTAATTTAATGCTCTCTCTCTCTCCCCCCTCACTGTCGGGTTGTTTAAGCACACTCTTCCAGAATTACTGTGCCTAGGAGATCTAGCAAGATTCTCTGGCACACAGGGCCTATGAAAGTGTTAAAGCTGTCAACTGTTCATTCTTTGGGCTTGGCCCATTAGCAACATGCTAGTTATTTCAAGATCAACCCACCATAGTTAACTTTTTGTCTTCATCTCAGGGATATTCCTCTAAATATTGTTCACATGCACATTTCCCATGGCATCTCACGTCCTCTCTCTCACTACAATAGTAACTTAGTCCCAGATTCAAAGTCATATACTCATTTTTGCACAATAAGGGCTTTGGAGGCAAACCTCCAAGCCTTTTTTGTAGGGTCTCCTGAGCTCAAAGCACGAGAGAAAGCTCCCTTATCATTGTTGGACAAATTTGAAATCGTCATAGAGAATCTATAAATCTAAATCATCCTTTCTCTATCTATATACGCAAAGCAGGGGTACGATTTAATTTGTAGAAGGAGATGGCATCATGTAGAAAGGGTGAGCAAATCGACTAGGCTACTTTCAAGCCAGACGGATATGGTAGTCAGGACAATGGCCGGGGCCCTCTCTTTATTTTCCAATGTGCTCTGCTCTCTACTCAATGTGCTGAAAGTTTGTTCGTTCCCAAAGAAAGAGGAGCCAAACCCAGAAAAGCTATTGTGTTACTGTAGTCTGCAGATGAATTCCTTCCTTTTCACACATTTTAGTTTCTATAGTTTCTTTCCTATAATTATGCCAAAAATGGTAGAAACTGGCCACTTCATATCAGTTTACATAAGTTTTTCAGCATTTTTTCTTTAGTTTTCTTTTCTGTAGGACTTCACATGTTTTTCTCTAGAAGCACCGGACCTCTTTTTTCCTCCGATGACATTGTGCCTTAGAAAGAGATTTTCGACTTCAAATTATAGTACCTGTCCTTTTTTTCCCCTTCCGTCGACGATGATGTGCCCTAGAAAATCTTCTCCCAAAATTTAACAATAAGGTGAAAGATTGGAGGGAGTGAGAGTAACAATCAAAGACTCAACTACTCCGAGGCTGGAAAATGTCGGGTCATTAGAGGTACCAAATATATGCCCGTTTGGATAGAATACAAATGCCAGGTCAAAATATCTCTCATTTCTTGGAATAAATAGTAATAATCTACAGTGAATAGGATTTTCGACAATGTATAGGAGTACTTTCTAAATTACATTCTAAGGAATTATTAATTTTTAAGTTTAATTATATAATTTTGGGATCCAATAATTGTTTTTTGCACATTTTGTTGGGGTTTTCTTTCATAATTAAAAGGTAATGTGGAAGTGATGAATTTAATATTTTCATTTTTTTTAATCTAAAGGGAAAATTATAGGATTCTGTGAATGACTTTTCAAAATAATCCGTCTTGGTTTTTCTCCAAATTATAGGATTTTTTGTTTTAAATGTCCCTCAAGTACAACTTCAATTCAAGTTTCATCTTTTCTCCATTTTGAACCCAAAATAGAAATAATTGTTCAAGGCCATTTGATTTCTATGCCTGTTATTGATCCAGGTAATCTCTAGATAATCACTGTCTTAAATATATTTTCAAAGTCTTCTAATCTATATATTAATTAAATGATAAGTGCTACAGTATAGTTTGATTGCAATTTCTCGCTCAAAATGCTATAAGTAGAGGCTTTTTGGTCATTTTAATCGTTTTTGTGGTAATCAATGCGGTCACTTTGATGTTTATCCCTTTCACTTTTTTTTTTTTTTTTAAGTTTTTGGTCCTTATGTGAATATTTTCTTAGGCTCTCTCCCTCTCTCTCTCTCTCTCTCTCTCTCTCTCTCTCACATCAAGAGTCCCCATCCGCTATACCATTACTGAAATTGATAATGAAAAGTACTTATTCGGTTTTGTTCCTTCAACTCGTTTTTACTTTTTTGGTATAAAGATTAATGGTTATCAATTTCATTATATGTTATCAAATTGTGACTTCTTTATATTTATTGTTTGTGATTAATTAATCTTATTTTATTATGATGGATATGATTTTATGTTCGCAAAAAATTATAAAAATATATGTTACGATCTCACAATACCATCAGGTTGACAATCATTTCATACTATATATATAGTCCCTCTTCCGTTGTGTATCATAGGGTAAATAAATTTGTTTGTTTTATTGATGCCATTTAATTGTAAAAATGATCTAACACTATATAGTACCTATGGACATGTGAAGATCGGAAGAGGACAAGCCACATGGTTGTAATTTCCCATATGACGTATTCTGATGCATGCCACATGGTTATATGGCACCATATGGTGCCATACCATATGATTTTAGATTGAGTTAATTGCTTTCAATTTAGATATATTGGCTAGATATGCAAAAACATGTTTAACAATTCTTTATATGCTTGAGGAGTTTTAAAAGGTTTTCATTTTTCTTTTTCCTTTTTTTCATAAACGTGTTGATTTTCCAATGATTGTGATAAATTATTTTGTAAGCAAAAAATAAATAAATAAGTTATTAAATTAAAAAATAAACATGTTTTCTTTAGTACGTATGCTGCCAATGAACTATCCTTAACTTAAAATACGAGAATGGTCGTTTCTCAGCAAGAATTGTATGAGTGGATGATCGATTAAATAAACTTTGAAGAACAAAATATTAGTTTCAAAATTATTTAAAATTTAATCCTTCTTTATAATGGCATTTTACTTATATAATGTTGTTACTCTGTGGAATTAATAGGTTAGTTTCACTACTATGTAGAAATTTTATACAAAAAGATAAAATAAAATACAGTATGCGAGTTTGAATTGTTATTTGAGTTTTAATGAAACATAGAACAATAAATTTAGTAATGGATACGAGAGGGTTCTTGGGATGATGTAAGATTTACACCATTTTTTGGTGAAAAAGGTTGCAGCCAAGTGGTGGAAAGGTTTTGAGAAGTGTATCCCATTTTCTTGATATCCTATTGCGCATTTCGACTCCTAAAATATGTATCGTGTCTTTTGTTTCGTTATAATTTTATGTGACACAGAAAATTAACTGGCATTGCTCTAGAATTTAGTAAATTGGCCTTTCAAAGAGAATTTTAGTTAGTTGGCATTTTTTATGGTTCTTTTTTTTTCATTTTTTTCTTTTACTTTGGTTGCATTTAACATCTTTATTCTAAAAAATTAATTGATTTTTACAATCGAAATCCGAAAATTTGGGAAATCTAAGGAAAGCAAGTAAATCAGTTTGTACTATTCCGAACTCAAATATTGGGTCTATATTTATTTCGTTGTTAATGTTTTTTCTTCAGTTTCAATGATATTCCACTACCCTTATACAATTTTTTTTTTCAATTAGATACGATGTGTTCTCCTTTGCTTAATTCGTTTAATTTCTTATCTTTTGTTGAATTACTGTGAATAAGACCAACGCCACTTCCTGTGACAAGTCGTTCCGGATTGATGACAAACACAGAAAACCAACAAAGTCAACAACTAATGTTGTGTGCAAGGAAGTCTTTCAAGATTTGTAACATGAAATGAAAGTAGTAGGATATGCTTGTTTCTTTAATAGCGTCATATGTTTCCCTTTTTCCTGTTACTTTTGTTTGCTCCAATACGAATCATTTACTCATACTTTCCTGTGCATCGCACGGGTGTTGAATACTAGTTTGCTCCATTTTTGGAACTTCATTCTTATTTTGTCGACTTTCAATAATTCATAGCCTCCTCATTGCTTCCCCTACTTTATACTTGACAATCATAGTTGTCCTAAATTGTAATTGGAACTATATCACTATATCATAGACATTTGTGACTAAAATCCATAATAGTAAAAGAGAAAATTTATGTTAAAAAAAAATAGATTGATTTTCAATGCTTCTCTTAATTACTATTCATATAAGTAGTGATCATTGGAGTCCTATTATGGTGCCATATGAACTATACACTATGGCACTATATTTGCTATGTGGTAGGTAGGATTCGAACTCACGACCTCTCGTCTGAAACGTAAGTATCTATCCACTGTACTATAATTCGAACCACACTTCGATGTTCTCTTTTGAAAAAAGCTGGAAAAAGAGAAAAAAAAAATCAATTTTTATCATAGTGGTGCCTAAAATTTTCTTTCCATCCATTTTCTTGCTTAACCGATTAGGATATTTTTGTCCATTTGGTTTCCGCTATTTTATCTTAACGGATCTAACCACAGATGTTGTATAACATTCTAAGACTAGTCCTTAATTTGTTTCATGGTGCCCTAGACTTCCTATTCTTTCCTTTGTTCACATCAAGTTGAATGGATTATAAGTGGTTACACTGTCTTGTAGTTGAAATTCTTATCATATATCTCAACAGTGTGAGGGTATTTTCCGAGAGAATTATGATGCAAATTTTTAGTGAATTATAGTTTAGTGAAATAATAATAAAGCTTCAGATTATCTACTGTTTTAGAAAAGATCCGGCACAAAAGACTTGGCCACATTAGCTCTAAATCTCTTCAAATTCTTTGTGATGAGGAAGTTTTAGGGAAAACCAGTTTGAATGAAACTGTTTCAAACTGTTTTCTCCAAGGAATGTGTTTTGGGCAAACAAACAAAACTTCCATTTCAAAAGGATATTCACAAATCAATAGTACTTGAATATATTCATGCTAACCTCAGGGGTCCTTCTACTACTAATGTTTCTTGTTTCAAGTACTATCAGTTGATAGTGGATGGGTTTTTCAAGAAAAATCTGCGTTTTTCTTCTAAAATCTAAATATAGGACTTTTCAAAATTTTAAGTTTTGAAAATTGATAATAGTTTGGAGTTTTGTAATATTGCCTTTGATAATTTCTGTAAACAGTATGGGATATTCAGGCATATAACTGTTACATATGCATCACATTTAACAAAATCATGATACAATTGAAAGGATAAATAGGACTTAATTAAACAAAGTCAGGAGTATGCTCTTAAGTTTTAGCCGGCCCAAATTGTTTTGGGGAGAAGCGGTAAAGAATGTTGCTTTTCTTATTAATTAATAGGAGCCCTTCCAGGGCCATTGACTTTAAAACTCCTGAGTTTAAATGGTTTGATGTTCACCTAAATTACTCATTTCTAATGGCCTCTTGGTGTGCTGCTTATACACATTAAGATCAAGGAAAACTTGAGCTAAGGGCTATAAAATGTATTTTTCTGGGATATGGTGAAGGTAAAGGAGTGAAAGCGTACAGAGTATGGAAGAAGAAAACTCAAGGTTATAAAGTCATAATTACTAGGAATGTTACTTTAAAAGAATATTTGATGCCCTATTTTGTTTCTGCAGGTTCCGAATTGATGATATTAATTAGACATAAACAATTAGTCTTCTGGGATCTAGCGATGAAAATGGAGGTGATGACACTCCAACTGAGGTGGAGCAATATGATACACTACCTGATGTTGAAGATGTAACTGAAGATCCACCTCATACTGAACATGAAACAGATACTACCAATGAGGTACTTGTCGCACACTATCAATTAGCTAGAGATAGAGGAAGAAGTTACCCAAGACCTTCTTCAAGATAGTTTAATGATGATTATGTGTCATTGTTTGCTTCTTTTGATGTTGTTCATGATGAGCCTTCTACTTATAATGATGCTATTAATTGATCTGATTCTAATAAGTGGCTTGTTTGCAATGAAAGATGAAATAAATTCTCTTTATAAAAACAAAACTTTGATTCTTGTTAAGAAACCGAAAGATCAAAGAGTTATAGACTGCAAATGGATATTTTTAGGTTAAGGAAAGTGAAACTGAAACTCAGGGAAAAAGATTTAAGTCTAGGCTAGTTGTTAAAGGTTTTTCTCCAAAGGAATATTTTCATCTATTGTGAACTATACTACATTCAGAATTTTACTTGCTATTGCTGCTCACTTAGATGGGGAGCTAGAGCAATTGGATGTGAAAACTACTTTCCTTAATGGAGAACTTGATGAAACCATATACATGCAATAGCCTAAAAGCTTTGAAATTAATGGTAAAAATGATTTGGTTTGTTTACTTAAGAGGTTTTATTATGGCCCTAAATAGGCTCCTAGATAATGGTATAGGAAGTTTGAATCATATATGCCACAACTTGGTTTCTATATTATAAGAGTAGTTATGATTCATGTCTGTTTTGTGATGGCATTGGTGGGATTAATTATGTTTATATGCTTTTGTATGTTGATGATATACTTCTTCCTTCTAAAGATATTAAGAAAATCATCATTCTTAAAGAGAAGTTACAAACATAATTTGAAAAGAAAGACTTAGGTCCTCCTAAAATGATTTTGTGTATGTCTATTTCTAGAGACAGAAGCAAAAACAACCCTTTCGTTTACCAAAGCGCTTATATTTCAGAAATTCTTGGAAATTTTTTTATGGAAAGGTCAAAGCCTCGTTGTCTACCCCTAGGCTCTCTATACAAACATTCTTATGAAGATTTTCCTAAATCAAAAGAAGAATTTGAGAAAATGTCTAAAGTGCCTCATGCTAATGTGATCGGATCTATTATGTTTTTGATGATGTCTACTAGACTAGACCTATTCTGTAAGTGTCTTAGTGTGTGTTTGCAATTTTGCATTCACATAAAAAGAACTAAGGGGGAATGAGGGGAGTTAGATGGTGGATATTTGTGTAGTACAAGTGCGACCGTCAGATGTGTGGATGTGATTGGTTTAATTTGACCAAATTTAAATTTGAAAAAGTAAGAGAAAGTAGGAGAAAGTAATAATATTATAATAGAATGAAAATAGTGGCTTAAGTAGGTATATGGCAAATCTTGGTAAAGTGCACTGGGAAGCACTTGAAGGAATGTTGAGATACTTAAATGGCATAAAGGATGTTAGTTTACTTTACACAAGGTGTAAAGATGGTATAGTCTTCAAAGGTTACTATGATTCAAACTTAGTAGGGGATTTGAATAAAAGGAGGACTACATCCTCTTATGGGTTTAAACTCTGGTATTTGTGTGTAAGCTGGAAATCCCAAATTCAAAGGCTTATAGCTCTGTCTTCAACTGAGGTAGAGTATATTGCAGCATGTAAAGAAGGGTTATGGATAAAGGGGCTACTGCATGAGTTGAACTTATTGATGGAAACATTCTTATATACTCAGATAGCCAAACTACTACACACCTTAGGAAAAATCTCATGTTTCATGACAGAACTAATGTGTGGATGTTAAGTTTCAGTTCATTAGAGACATGGTTGACATAGGTTTGGTAAATGTTGAAAAAATCACTACTCTTCTTAATCCATCTTATGAGTCCCTTTTAGCAACTTCTCGAAAGTTTTGTTAAAAAACTTCCTACCCATGTGGTATGCATGGATACATACTATGTAGATGTAAAATACACATGGATTAGATTTGAAATACATATATGTGCTAGGAAGTTTTTTAACAAAACTTTCAAGAAGTTCTTGAAAATTTTCCTCCATCTAATATGGGAACAAAAGTGTTGTCTCCAAGAAAGTTTAAAAATTGTTTAAACATGCTTAAGATAAGCACTTATTAAGTGTTTATCTTTAATGTAGCTTTTACTTTCATTTTTTATTTGTTAAGGTCTAACCTTTTTTTTTTTTTTTTGCAAGTTCTTAGGCCATAAACTCTATTTCACAAACCTTCTTCAACCCATAAACTCTAAAAAAGACAGCACATATTATCCACCTTATATTTTTTATATTTTCTACATTTTATAATATTCGATATGTAATATATATTGAAAACTAATCAATTATATTCTCGTTTATTAATTATTACACATATAAAATTTTAAATAAATAGTCAAAAATATTACATTTCTTTTCACTTTGAAAAATAAGTACGAAGTACATGGCAATAATCCAGTAACATCAAGCAGGACTAATCACAAATGGGAAAAAAGATCCATATAACTCTTCCGATCTACATAATAAATATAAAAAAGTACAACAATTGTAACTCAACTAAGCATCAGAATTAGTATATTCCTCCCACAAATGCTCAATTAAGGCATCACGCAGTTGGCAGTGCGCGATCTTATCCCTTATATGCTTATGTCGTGCCAAAAATTTTTGAAAGTGCTCATCAGTATCTGTACTCATCTCCACATTTGGAGCCTCAGGGCACTCTAAGATTGGCGCATGTATATCACGTTCATCCTCGATAATCATGTTGTGCATAATTATGCATGCCGTCATGATATCATGTAGCAAACGTTTGCTCCACAGCCTTGCTGGTCTAGCAATTGTTCCCCACTTGGCTTGGAGAACTCCAAAAGCTCGTTTGACATCTTTTCTACAACTTTCCTGCTTCTAAGCAAAGTATTTTTTCTTCCATCCTTGAGATTTTTTAATTGTTTGCACAAGAGTAGCCCACTTCAGGTATATACTATCAGCTAAGTAGTAACCCATGTTGTACTCCTTTCCTTGTATCACATAGTGGGCAGTAGGAGCAACACAATTGGCTATGTTTGCAAAGAGATGTGATCTACCCAACAGGTTGACGTCATTGTTTGAACCAGGTATCCTAAAATGTGCGTGCCAAATCCATAAATCATAATTAGCAACAACCTCAAGGATTATCGTGGGATGACTACTTCTCCCAGCGTATTGTCCTGCCCAAGCAGTAGGGAAATTTTTTCACTTCCAATGTGTATAATCTAGGCTTCCCAACATACCTGGAAACCCACACTATTGACCAATATAGAGAAATCTTGTAACATCTTCAGTCGTTGGATATCGCAAGTAGTGTCCCCCAAATACGTCAACGATTGCACGGCAAAACTTCTTAACACTCTTAATAGCAGTTGACTCACCTATCTTGACATACTCGTCCGCTGCATTTGCGGCCATCCCGTAGGCCAGAATCCTAATTGCTGTTGTTACTCTTTGCAACAGAGTTAGTCCAAACCGTCCAAGTCCGTCTCTTTTTTTAATAAAGTAACTATCATGACTTTGGACAACTTCTACGATCCATAAGAATAATGTTCTTGACATTCAAAAACGTCGCTTGAACAATGATTCATCGTACAACGTATTGGGTGCAAAGTAGTCGTTGTATAGGTTTCTTTCTACTGTTGCTCTATCACGATTAATGACCTGGTGACCTGGAACCGAACCGCGATGGGGCGTGGATATACCCTGTTGGGTTAAATAGGAAACAACAATGCATTATTGGAGCTCAGGCAATGGACTAGTTGTTGTTCTGTATCGATTACTTCAAGCTTATGCTCTAAGAGCTCCTATATCAGATTCGCCTCCAGATAATGACGAAGATGAATAGTATTCATTTGAAGGGCTGTTGAAATTGAAATTCATTTTTGTATAGTGAATGGACAGGCTACTATATGATGAAGTATTTAGAGTGATGATGTTTTGGTGGAGTTCCTGGAGTATTATATAGACCACTCACCATACACTAGCTGAGTCATATGTGATCAATATGAACCAATGGATGGATTAGACATATCCACATAGTTGGATCATAATTATTGTCCTTGATGAATTTGGCCCATAGGATGATTGGATGGATTCTCCACCGTCGGATAGCTTCTATTATTGTTCTTACTTTTTCTGAAAAGCCTCTAAAAAGCTCAAGCAACGGACTATTATTTGTCTCAACTTTTTCTGAAAAGCTTTGATGAATCTGGACCATAGGATGGATTGGATAGATTCTCCATAGTCCGATAGCTTCTATTATTGTTCTTATCTTTTCCGAAAAGCCTTTGAAATGCTCAGGCAATAGACTATTATTTGTCCCAACTTTTTCTGAAAAGCTCTGATAAACCGGGGCGGTTGGATGGATTGTGTGAATCTATACCATCTGAGCATTTCAATTGTCCTTACTATATCTAAAAAGCATCTGATGAACCGGACCGTCAGACGGCTTGGGTTAATCAACACCGTTAGATTGTAATTATTATCTTACCTTTATTCAGTATATTTTACCTTTGTTATCTTACCTTTAGATTGTAATCTGATCCAATCCGGGTATGATGATTTTCGACCGTCAGATCGATCTTTCAAACCCCGTCCATTAATGGATTGAAGTTCTTTGCTGAAACTGTCTCACTCAAATTTTCCTATAAAATGAGGTGCAATCTCACATCCTTCTCATCAACATCATATACAGTCTTTACATCCATTGCCTTTAAATCATCAAAATGAGTAGAGGTACAAACTTGACAACAGAAGAAGATTTTCTCCTATGCATTGCCTACCTAGATATTTCACAATGTCCCATAGTCGGCATTAACCAGTCTAGAGAGAAACTATGGGATAGAGTTGCAAACAAGTATAACGAAGCACTTCCACCTCACAAAACTTTGCTTCGCATAGGCCGGTCCCTCCAAACTCGCTTTCAACAGATTGCTAAAGCTATTACCAAATTCAATGAATGTGTTCGATAGGTTGAACTAGCCAATTAAAGTGGTTCGTCCGAGAAGGATATCGTAAATATTATCTTTAGCATATCTTTACAAAATAGTCAAACTACTATGCTCTATACTAATTTTTTGTTGCACTGTGGTTACAGATGGACAACGCTAGGAAAATGTACCGTGAAGTCAAGGAACTTGGCAAGACTTTCAAGTTTGAACACGTGTGGCCAATGTTGAAATATCAGGAAAAGTTTAAAGGTTCTGAAGATGAGCCGATTCCAGGTTTCCTGAGTTACAATGCCTTATCACAGTCTGACCATTCTCCAACCCCAGGGTCTCTAGCTATAGGATCTTCTGGTCTTTCTCCTGGGCTTTTTTCTTTCTCCCTTAACTCAGACGAGGACAGTCCTGGAGGATCCTCAAGCGGGTGCCCAATGGGGTTAAAAAGGCTAAGGCGAAAAGGAAATGGAACGAAGAACAGTCAAAAGCTCTTCAAACTATTACATATGCAAATGAGCAAGATCGGAAGAGTATATGGACAAAACTGAGACACATAGAGAAGAAATCATTCAACTTCAAAGGTGTCGAGCGAATAGAGAAGACGAAAAGCTTGCATTATGAAGGTTTCAAGAAGAGAACAAAATTTTGCAAATGGATCCGACAAAGATGGATCCTAGGTTTAGAGAGCAAGTACTTCACCAACAAGCATTAATTTGGAATAAATGGGAAAGGGAGACTCGTGGCCAGCCTCAAGGTGATTTTAGCGGGTTTGCGCCGATCTTTGACTATCTAGACAAATCCCAGAGTGATTTGCCGAACTACTAGCTCATCATCCTTCATCAAGATGTAGTTGTGTTCGTGTTGCATTTAGTATTATGCTCATGTGTGTGTTTTCTTTCCTTGTTCGATGACTATTTTCTAATTGTAGTATTTTTGTGTAGGTTAATTTGTCAGTTTGTATGTGTTTGGGTGTTAGTTTGTGATGTTTATGTTGTGTCATGTTTCAATTTGTAATCGGTCTGGCAATTATTTTTATGTGCAAGACGTCATTTGTGTGTTATACTAAGAGTTTTTTAAATTACGTAATTTAACCCAAAAAAAAAAAAGAAAACATAAATATTAAATTCACACAACAATGACACAATTAAAATTAAGGGAGAAAAGGAAAATTTGATAAAAGAAGTTAGATGACATTAACAAGAAGTAAAATACAAAGGTATGAAGGTTAGTCTAAAATAGGATTGGAAAAAACAAAGCAAAAAAGATAATAATAAAAAAAAAATAAAGGGTTGAATGGCAGTTCCCTAAATAAACGAAACTGTAAAAAGAAATGTAAAATCAGATTTTGGAGGCCAAAAAAATCTGGAACTCCATTTTGGAATTCCGGTTTGGCGTCCGATTGGAGTACCAACCGGACACCAAAATGGGCCAACGCACACTGAAATAGCGTGGGTTGGAGATGGTCTGTCTGCGTGGGTTGGAGATGGTCTTAGAGCAAGAGGAACTAAAGTACAGATTCACTAATGACATGACTTGTGCTAAAACAGCAATGTGGAGAATGACGAGATCAGTTGCTGTTTTAGTCCTTGGTTAAAACATATTAGGGATGTGTATCATTACTCTTTTATTAATTAACTCTTCCCTCACGATCTTGACACGTGGCACATTCTGTTCCCTAGATTTGTGGAGTCTCTTTATATATAGGCATTTTAATTTCTTCAGCACTGGGGGTTAACTATTTTAATTTTCTTGTGGAAGTGACTTATAATCTTCTCTCTTTCTTCTCTCTAGGTTTTAGGGTTATTGAGTTTACTGTGTGCAATCTCTTTCCTTTTCTTAGAGTTTGAATCTCTTGTTGAGATTTGTGGGTTAGGAAGATGGTCACTGTCTTGGTTTCTGTCTTAGGATGAGAGAGTTTGGGATTCTTTGTGTAATTCTGCTCGTTCTTTGCCGCTGTAATCTCTGGTTTTTGCCTAGTGTAATCTAGCATGAATCGCTTTAGAGATTGCTTAACAGTAGGGACTCAAAGATCCCCTAAAAAGGATCCAAGATCTCTTCTGAGCCTTAACGCCGAAAAGTCTGGTGTTCGATTTCATTCAACATTTGTTTTGGTTCTTGCAATTTTGCCACTTAATTCACTACAGTTTCAAATTGGAGAAAAGCCGACCATGTTGACGTTGAAGTTTCATTTTTTATTTTAAAAAAGTTTTCAACAAGGCCTTATGTTGGAAAATTTGGGGCAGAAAATTCGTTTGGAAAGTTTTCTTGACCGAATCCGATTCCATTGGAACATTTCTAACGGTTGCATGCCATAAACGCAACTAATTTCACCCATGGCCATGGGATTTCCAAGAAAAAGACAATGCTAATATTATTATTAGATTAGATTGATAATTGCTATTACACTTGGCGGAGTTTCCTTTGATTAGAAAGCAATTGAGCAAAACGAGCAAGCTCATCTCCATTAGTGCCCTCTCCTGGAATTGGCTCTTGTCGACCGGTGTCCAAATTTACTCTCTTAACCTGCTTCTTTAATAGAGCATCGCCAATCTGTGCAAGCCTTACCATATTTTGCATTGTCGAAAGATCAATGGATGATTCATCACCAATCAATTCGTCCTCCTGATAGTTAAACGCGGTACACAAAATTAGATCATGTAAAGGAAAGGTACCAGGTTCACTTGACAATTTATGCATCTTTTTTCTAAACACTAAAACTGTTAGATTTTCAACATGATCTGTGTTATGTAGGCAGTCATCAAAACCTAACATGCATAACTGTATTTTATTTAATTGGATGATGCACGGGCTTGAATCCGCGATTTCTGTCTGTAGTGGTACGTTAATTCTTTTAGGGAAATATCTCATCTCGAAAATCGAGACCTGAGATATGAATTTTGTTGCTCCAAAAAATATTTACCAAGTCTATGATACTTTTAGCATTTATATTAATCTTTAACAGTATTGTAGTGGTTTTTAGTAGGTACCTGAATTCGAAGATAATTTCTTTCTTTTCCAAGGGATTGGAAAATGGTTGAGACATGAATATCCACCATATCGGAGCTTGAATCGCCAAGCACACTCATCAGAGGCGAGTTGCCATTGTTGTAAACCCACCCAAGCAAGCCCCAATTAGCAGCTTCTTTTGCATTATACTTTTCTTCAGTTTTTGCAATACCAGTGCCTAAAGATAAAACCAGCATCTTGTTGCTGTCCACGACTTTCACATCTAATTGATCAAATTTCTTGAGAAAGATTTCTTTGGAAATTTGGGTCATGGCAACTAGAGTCTGCAACCACAATTATTTTCTCGTGTAAACATCGTTATAACATGTTAGGACAGTCTAGATGTCTAGCACCATTACGGTATCAGACAAATAGTGTGGTATAATATGAGCCATCGATATGATTTGTGGGGTGATAATGTGCTCACATCAGTAGCTAATATTATTTCACATCACTGTATGATACCATTACGGCTCTAGACGTCTGATGCTAGATCATTTCTAGTTCAATAACTACCGGATTGTTTGCTGCAAGCCCTCCATCTATAAGATCAAAGGTGCGAAATTCTCCAGCTTCTCCTTTAATTTCAAAATAGTGTGGAGGCAGATAAGTTGGAGCAGCAGAAGTGCCTAGGCAAACATCAGACAACAACGGATTCTTGGACCATGTTTCTTTTGCCTGTGGAAAAATTTCCAACACATTTTAGGTAAATTTCTCCTAGTCGAGTAGAGAAGAAATTAGAAACGACAAATTAACATGCTAATAAGATAACATAATAGAAAAGGATTCATGTACATCTCTTGTATTGAAAATAAGAGGTTGAAGATGCTTGAGATCGAAAGTCGGTATCACCACACTTGTCAAGGTCTTGCTCAATGTTAGATTGCCCAATAGACGCCTCAAAATTTTTCTTAGGTACATCCCATCATACATCGGGCCTCCATGTAATGTAAAACTCTTTATGTAGTTCCAAGTACGCCTTATAAATATATTACCAAAAAAAATAAAAAGAAAAAAAAAAACTTTAGTAAGAGTTCCAACAAATCTCGAATGCAAGTGAATAACTCTCTGCAATGAGATCACTGGATTTAATAAGACATGTTGGTGGTTGTACAAACGAAAGAATCAGCGCAACAAGTATATAACGATATATTTGATACTCAATCTATAGTTTCTTTTCTAGTTTTTAAATTTTCGTTACCTATAAGAGGGAAAAATTTCAGGGCCATGATCGAGGTAGAAGTTGGTGATGTTTTCTGCTGCATATAAAGGACGACCATCGCTTCCGGGAGCTGTAAGCATGGTGCTAAGTAGACCCCCAGTACTTGTTCCTGCTACCACATCAAAATAATCTGCAAGTCTTGCATTTGGTCCATCTAGTTCCTATCATTTGGGGAAAAAATAATAATAATAAAATGAAAATAATAAACCACTACTAGAAAATTGGCTATTACCACCACAAAATTTCGATCGCCACAAATCCGTCGGTAATTACCAACAGTGGAGCTAAATCTATCAAAAATTTCCAACCGAAAGAAAAGCCTTGTCCATAAAATAAATATAACTAATAGAGGAAGTGGTCGGATTACTCTACTTAATAATATTGACCTGAGATTAAGTTAGAGGTGCCAAGATGATTTTAAAAATATATAAGGAGTGGGTGCCAGTTGTATTTAATTAAAAATCAAATGGTTTTAACCATGAATGAAAATAAATGAAAGAGATTTATGTAGTACACTCGCACTTGCCCGGTTAAGGAAACCCCAGCCCCGTACCCGAATCGGGTACGGGGCGGGGGAGGTTCGGGGCAGGTACGAGAAAAAAACTCGGAACCTGCTTCGTTAAACCGATCTAAAAATTTTAAGAAAATTTTAAAAAAGAAACAACTGGAAACTACATGAAAAGACCATCCAAAATATCATACACTAAGCTCAAATTATCAATGTCATTTAATTACATGTCAAAATTCAAACCATCAAACATTCAACCACACATGATACATCAAATAGATCGG